>VRLP01004177.1:0-52628 GCA_009660295.1 Lophius piscatorius
TGGTAAGGCTTTTATATAGTTATTATTTTATTTTTTATTGATGCTTTTATCTGCTTTTGCTTTGTAGCACTTTGAGATTTGATCCAAATGTAAAGTGCATTATAAATTAAATGTATTATTATTATTATTATTAATGGTACAGTCTGATTGTTACTTCCTGCATCAAAGTATTCAGGAAGTAACTGACTGCTGACTCCCATCTATTTAGGTTTTTGTTTTGTTTTGTTTTATTTTGTGTAAGAGGTAGATAATTCTGGTACACACACTCCAACACAGTCGTTAGCGGTTATGATCCTCTCTGCTGGATGCCCGCCGACAAAAACACAAAGAAGAAGAAGAAAATAAGAAGAAGATGAAGCTCCCATCTTTAGCCCAGATGACTCAGCAGCAGAAGCATGGACCTTCCCACACCACAGCATACTGTAATATCATTTGACTATCAAAAGTTAACTCAGTGTGTGTGTTACAAATATAAATAATATATATTCCACAAATGCTAAATAAACCAGTTTTAGGTTGTATGAAATCAAGAATTATGATGACTGTAAAAAGATGACCTAACTTATCTGAAAGCTCCTGGATGGGGTTTCCATCTTCTGCCTTTGTGTGGCTGCAGATGTAGTAATCACAAAGGTGAGGAGGTGGGGCTGGAGCTAATCCCAGCTCTCACGGGTAAAACCTGGACAAGCTGCCAGTTCATCACAGGTCCGACATCCAGACTGTCATTTACACCTACGGGCAATTTAGTGTCTCTGATTCATCTACATTCTTCTGAGGGAGGAGAACGCCGGAGGACCCGGAGAGAACCCAAGCGAACGCAAGGTAAACATTAGATCTAGTTATTTTGTGTGTAAAAGGCTCTACATGGCATTGAAGCAGACTATCTTAGAGGCGTGATCACATTTTCAGAACCAGGAGGACCTTTCAGATCCTCTGGTTCTTCTCGTTTAGTTGGCCCACAAAGCGGAACAAAATCTTTTGCTGATGCCGCCTACAGCCACTACTCTCACTCTCCCGGTCGCCGGAACAAACTGCGGTAGCTGAAAAATGTAGATATTTTTTTAATGTGAACTAAAAACAGTCTTAGTTATTCAGTCTGGCTTTCATGAAGTGTCTTATAACTTCATTATTGTCTTTATGTCACTCATATATTTGTATTAATTCATTTTAATTGATTTAAAACCTCGTTTTTTTGTTTGTTTCTTTTATACATTTTATCATAACTATTTATAGGCATTTTATTGAGCGTTACTCGTCATCCTAACGTTATTATTGTATTTTAAATTAACATTTTATTGTCCATTTCCACACACTATTCTCTGCGTGCATCGGTCTCCAATTTCCAAACTTCTTCCAGTATTTAGTATTTGATTGTTTTGACTTAATTGGATCACCTGGAAAACACATTGAATAACATTTGATTTGTTTTGAAATGTGCTTTATAAATAAAGTTTGATCGATTGAACATGCATAAAGAGGTGGATTTGAACCCGCAACTTTCTTGCTGTAAAGCTGCTGTTCCAACTTGATGTTATGGACATTTTATCAGTTATGCCAAGTACTCGACCAGATATAACTTCTAATGTTCCAAAAAGCAGTAAGACTAAAGAATAAGCGGCACAACCTCTGCACCGCTGAACGGAGAAGACGTGTAGTATTACTCGGCTAAAACTACACTCCATTGCTCTTGTCACTTCCATTCGCCGTCGATGCTGATATTAATTATTCAAATCTCGCCCCTTTGCCGTGTATTCAGGCCGAGTGTGATGATTGTGCCTGAGGTGCTGCCGTCGTGTCTGCCTGTTAGAAGGCGTCCTCACCTCTTCTACGAAGCAGCAGCCGGAGAACCACCCCCCCCACCCCCTCTGTCGCCTGAGCAGGTGTATATCTGCAGTTTTTGGAGAGTTGGCACACGTTCTGGGATCTTCAGAGGAAACAGAGAGAAGAAAGTGAGAGATTCTGTCATGCACTAGACCAGAGGAATGCCTAACTATAATCATCTGTGATGGTATAATCATAGCTCAGTCAAGCTCCTCTCCAGACTCATATACCCCCAACCCCTCTCTCTCTCTCTCTCTCTCTCTCTCTCTCTCTCTCAGCGCTGGCAGCACGATCGCCCCGTCTCTCTGATATGAGCGAAACTGGCAATCTGACTTAAGAGAGCCAAGTTTCAACTTCGTGTGAAGACCCTTTATTATTCCAAGAGTTTCTTCTTTTCTTTTTTTTCCCCAGGCTAATCTACGAGTGCCTTCACCATTTTAATCTTCGTCTGTGTATGAAGAGTGCCTCATCGGGTCGGCCATACACCGGAAGATTAATGAACCCAATTTGCGAAAAGTGACCTTTGGGCTGCTAAAGCACCGCCACTGCTAAGCCTCTTAATGTCTGCTTTTCAAAAAATAAAAAAATAAATGTTGTTATAGGGAACAAATGCTCAGATAAGAGCGGGGATAATAAACCTATCAGGAGAAAGAGGAGGAGCCTGTATTCAAATCACGCTAATGCCGTGACCGTATACTCTAGTTGAGCAAATGTATAACAATTAGAGCATCAAAGCAGAAGTTATAATGCTGCTGAAAAACCGTGGCAGCAGTAATCAGTGCTGACAAAGACGCTTAAACCGGGTTACAACAATCATCACGGGTGCTGTCGTATATTTCTACAACAAAAAGGAAATACATTTATTGCAGTTTTTTATTTTAAATTTTTTTTCTTCAAAAAATGCTCAGTCCCCTCAGGCTTGACTAAAAGTCTGAATTTGGAAAAATGTTTTTTTGAATGTGTGTTCACAACCAGCCTCAAGGTTTTTCTGACGCTCCGCATCAAACAAGAAAGTCTTACAGAACGTGAAAAATATCAATACAAACTTTAGAGAAGAAGTCGTGAGGGTTCTTCCTTTATACTTCTACTAACACACAGACACATGAAGAAGGTGAATGGAAAGCTGTTTAACGAGAAACCCTAGACTTATGGTCAACCGTCACTTACTCCCACGCAAACATACAGCAATCAGCCAGAACAATATGACCACTGACAGGTAAAGTCAGAATTACCATAACCAACTTGATTACATCGTTACAATGGCACCGGACAGTGGGATATATAAATATAATAATAATAATGATGATGATGATGATGATAAAGGGGTTAAGCTGCCCGTAGGAGTGAATCTGAGCGTGAATGGTTTTCCGTCGCTGTGTCACACCTGGGATGAACTGGGGACTTGTCCAAGGTGTACCCTGCCTCTTGCCCAGAACAGGACATGCGGTTACGCAGAATGAATGAAAAATGAATAATAATAATAATAATAATAATGTTCACGCTTTCTTATCCCTTTTATCATATAACACCGAATTGTAAAAGTATTTCTCTGCATTTGATCCATCCCAGAGGAGCAGTGGGCAGCCCCCCTGTGAAGCACCCAGGGAGCATATTGGAGTTGCGAGACCTTTTGACATGTGGACTCCAGCGGCAGTCAGAAGATTGAAACGTGACCTTGGGATTGGAGAATGACCGCAGTGCCTCCTGAGCAACAGCCGGCCCGAGATATAAAAGAATCTAAGGCAGAAGGTGAACATTTAGTTCTCAAAGCTGATGTGTTGGAAGCTGGAAATAAGTGCTAGGGATCTGAGTGACTTTGCCGAGGTCAAACTGTGATGGCGACTTCTGGGTCAGCATCTCTAAAATTGGTGTTGTCGGGTTTATCCGGCCGGCTGTGGCTTCCAATGTGCTCTACTGTCAACTGGTGCTCAGGGAGACGACCAGGGGTGCCCATTCTCATGGCGTGTGTGAGAAGCGAAGGTTAATACGTATTGTCAGATCCCAAAGAGGAGCTACTGTAGCACAAATTGCTTGAAAAGTGGATGCTGGCTCGGCTAGAAATGTATCAGAACAAACAGTTCATGGAAGGGGATGTTTTGCAAAAAGAGTCCAGCACCATGTTTAAGGTAGTATAGGTAGTACGTTGGTTTTACAGTGTGGGGTTGAGGCCTATACACACCAGAAATCATTCCTAGTTTCACCCCCATCATTCCTAGTTTTTGTCTATTAATAAATACTTTTTTCCAGAAACCTCTATTAAAATGAAAAAAAGTGTTTTAAAGAAAAAAAACAACTAATGAAATATATTTATTATTAATATAATAATAATTTAATATCTATATTAATATCGAAATAAAACATGTTGAGTGTCTATGTCATGGAAAATAGTCAATTTAAATTATAATGTCGATTGAAGAAAAATTAGAAGTTGTATAAAATGTTTCATTAAGTTACATAATTTTATTTAGTAAGTCCGCACATGCTTTAATATCCCAAATTAAAAATCCATTTTATCCAATAGGACTTTCTCAATAACCCTGGTTAAGGCCTCCTCCTCAGTGGGCCGTTTGACATGTGGTGTCCCCCAGGGCTCCATCCGTGGCCCGTTGCTCTCTAAAATATACATACATGCATACATACTGGGTCATACTCTAAACAGGTTCAGTCAAGTGGCACACATTTTCAAGATGAGGCTCAAAATGTGCTCAGCCAAGAGTTGAGCAGGACGTTAAAGGGTTAAATAAAAAAAGCAGTGGTGGAACGTTGAATAACACACGTCAGTGAGGATGTGGCGGTTGGTCGTTGTCGCTGGACAGTCCAAGCGGTCCTTAATGAGGATGGACGAGATTTCTTGGGTCCGTTTCAGCTGCGCTGGTTATAAATGTGGCGAAGATCTGAGACGCGGAGCGAGGGTAGATTAAAGCTCCGCCTCAGCTGACTTGAGTCAGTAGAATTAAAGATTATTGGCTGAAGGCCCGGAGAAACAGTAATTGAAAAAGCATGCAGGATTATTGAGACAGCAAGAAATGAGAATTTCAGGAGAGCCTATGTGACTTTCTGCTCATCGATATAAAAAGTGTTTGCCTTCACATCCAGAAACAGAGGAATTTGTAGAATCCATTTGGTAGAAACACTGTTGGATGCATTTACTGCCTTTACTTTCTGAACATCCCTTCTGATATATTCTGCCTATATAGAATAGAATATGAAAAGGACATTTTTTCAGATGCAGACTTCTGAGCGTTCGCTGTGAAAAACAAAAGCGACGGCAGAATGAGCAGCTGTTCCAAATCGGTTTATAGGTTTCAGACAGGAAGTCTCAAGCTGTTCTCTCCGCCTCACCGTCCTAGAAGCCATTGCTCTCTCCGCGAGGACGGGTCGCCCCGGCTCCTACAGGTATGGTATGAGTACAGCAGAGGTCGGAGTGAGCGGTGAATGGTTTTAACATTGGCTCCGGCATCGGTGGAGTGATTGATTGCAGCGTCAGTCGTTTGACACAAATGTATGTTTTAAAGCTAATGGCTGAAACATCAGGTGTGTCAGGAATATATATGAGGCCGATTCTGCAACACGCTGATTGGCAGCCTCGTTCCTTCTCCTCACGGCGACACGGTTGTTTTGGAGTTCTGTTCGCACCCTGTAACTATTTGCAGTGTGTGTGTGTGTGTGTGTGTGTGTGTGTGTGTGTGCACATGTGTTGTTGTCATTGAGGAAAAGCATTCTAGCATGTGAGACTACAGAATACATCCTGACAAACTAGGCCGACGCCATCATCCTGGACAGCAAGAGTATATCCTCGAAAATCCCCCAGTCCCCTGCGTTGTACAAGCAATCCCACTGATTGAACTCCCAAAATTAAAGTGAGTAAAACATGAACTATTCAAGATCGATTTCCCGAGACGATTCTTAAAGGTTTGGAAATGATGTCAAATCAAAAACAGTGTTTCTTTGTACAATAAATAAATAAATTAAGTATGAAATATTAGACTATATTTTCACCAAATATGGTCCAAGTTTTACCAATAGTAAGGAAGTTATGTCAGTAAAGCAGCCATTTTTGTGTAAAAAAAGAAAAAAAGTTGTTTTTTCTAATGCGTGAAAATATGAACTATTTATAGTAAAATATTATATATACAAGATAGATCTCCTCGAGTCCTAAAATCAATCCTGTTCTTCCTCACATAAGGTCTACGGGGGTATACAACTTGAAAGTGATCCATGAAATTAAATAGTTTTTCATTGAACATAAAGGATCTGCACCTAAAACAGTCCTGGCGATGAAGATTCTACAATATAACGAGTTTTCAGGGCTATATAATCATCATTCTTCACTTCACTGTCTCTACATCTCTTTTTGTTTCCATTTATTACTATATAATAATCTAATAATAACTCATTATTTTTATCACTATGACTGGGAATCATTTTGTCGTTGTGATGAATGTGGAAATTCATTTCTGTAGAGTCATGATTATTTCCTAGGAATGAGAAAGTATTGACGGCAGAAATAGATTAACGTTAGTATTTTCTTCTTCTTGAAATGTATAAGGAACAAGTGCAGATATTTAGACACGTTTCATTCTTGAATATGTTCTAAAACAACTAGAAAGTAGCACATTTTGTGAAAATAGGTTCCATCGGGCGGCGCATGCCGCCGTTCCTTCAGCCAGTGGGTTTCCCTGCGTGGAGGAAGTAACATAATGTTGTTTTAAGCTGGACAAGAGCGGTCTGTTGAGAGCGTGGTCATTGGGTGACGACATTAGTTAACCCCCGCCTCATTCTCACAGCGTGCTCGCAGTGGCTGAAGCCATCGCCTAGCAACCAGCAACAAGCTTGAGGAGATTCCAGTGTGGTCACACTCTCTCAGAGCAGAAGATGATTCCAGGCGGCGTTGGAGCATTCATGTCAGATAAAGTTGTGTGTTTCTCCTTATTTTTTCCTTCTTCATCAGGCAATATTCCGTTTTAGGATGTAAACACCGTCTGTGCTTTGCTTATTATTTAAGCGTTTAGCGTCTGTTCTCTCGCTAAAAGAAGCTCAGAGGTAATGAGAATGGTGTGCAGAAACGCCGCCGTGTCTCACAGTGTGGCGCTTGTTCACAGTGGGGAGGGGTACAGGCGGAAAGAAAATTAATTTGAGACAGGAGCTGGCATTGTAAAAAAGGGAGGGGAGCAAAGAGAAGGAGACAAAGAGATACAGAGGTAGAGGAGCCGAGGAAGCAGTTCAGGCGGGTCCAGACAGGGTCCCTGGGTTCCCCCCGCTGTCTTCTGTTTACACACAGAGAAATTTCTGACAATTTCACAGCTATCCTTTCAGTGGCCGTTGAAAAGGGACAGATTCCTTCCTGGTTACTCACCCTCTATCCAGGCAGAGTGGTTGCTATCATGGGAAAATCCAAACCTTTGGCTTCCTCAGTGGGTCGACCCGCTCCGCCATCCTATAGCCTCAGTGCAAACAGCAGCCTCACGTAACTCCTGTGAAATCCATGTGTGCATGAGGTTCAGGGTGAATTGCTGGGATTAAATCAAACAGGACCCCCCCCCTCTTTCAGGGGGTCCACTCTGCAGCGCTGTGTCTGTTTGCATTCATGTGGTTCTTTCAGTGAGGTCCAGTAGGACCGTCTCTCTGTGTTTGTTCAGTGCGGGAGAATGTATACAGCATTGTCCCTCGTATGTGGGCTGACCCCGCCAGATGTCACGGCCACACAAACCTGTCCTTCTTAATCCGACATGGGCGCTCCGAGGGCAGAGTGGCACCACGCCATGCCCCGAAGAGGGTGAAGAAGACGCTTTAAAAAGGAGATGACATTGAATGGCGCGGCTTTGAAAGGGGGATTCATGAGAGGATGGAAGTTCATTCAGGGGGAAAACCACAACGAGACGCCGTATTTCAAGAAAATGGAGGAGGCCCAGATTTCTTTATGGTGTCCTTAAACATACTTAAAGCAGCTCGGGTCTCTCTCTGGGCCTCCTTCAGCTTCGTCCCGAGAGTCTCCTTACGCAGCCACCTCACCACGCTCTCACGGAGGAGACTCTTTCAGCGGGCGTAAACTCTACAATAACATAAAGTCAATGCACAAAGGGCCGCCGCAGAAATTCTGTGGCTCCTTTGTACTTTTTACAAAGTTGTTATAGAGCGGGTTTTGGGTGTAAAGTGCTCGCAGAGCAATGTCAGCTGCGAGGAAAAGCAGTGGGAATCATCTGGTGAACACTTCCAACAAGAGCACAAAGAAATCCCATGAAGGTTGTGGGCGATTCTCATTCGTGTTAAAGTGTGTGTGAAACCGGTCCTGAACTGAGCTTATTATTCTTTTTCATGTTGATGATGCTGAGAGATGGTGGATTATGCGTGTGGTAAGCGTAACCAGTGCTAGGTAGGGCTTTGCAGTCAGTTTACTGAACCACGATGTTTTGAGAATATGCAAATTTACAAACCGCGGAAGTACCAAAATAAAAGCTTGATGAAGATGATGAAGAAAACACGGCCCCTTTTGTACCAAAGACGGTTTCTGAGCTAGTTCTGCCTCGGTGCTGAACTTGGAATAGCCATGGCCCCTACAAATAGGCGGGGCTAACATGAGCAACCAAAAGCTTGCTCGGTTGAAAGCAAGAAACAGTGATGTCAGAGACTGGGGCGGAGTTTTCATGGCAAACTCATAGTTGGTCCCCCCTGTTTGAGAAGCCTGAGCGAATGCGGCGTCCACCTTAAGAACCAAAAGGTTTTGTAACTTAACCAAATCATTTTAATCGTCTTTGGTTCGTTCAACCGTTTGACTAAGTTCTATCTTTTTTTTAAACTGCCTTGACATTAACACAGACATTTAAATCCAGCATTTAGATTTAGATCCAACAATTAAGTCCAAAATTTATATGTAACATTTAGATATAACATTTAGAGATTTAGATTTACCGTTTAGATAAAACAGTTAGATATGACGTTAAGATCTTAGATTTTGATTTGACATTTTAATGCAACATTTAACGATTCAGATTGTACATTAAGATCTAGATTTAACATTTAGATTCAAAGTTAGTAGTAGATTTCAGCTAATTGTGGCAAAATGTTGTTGTTTTGTGTTACTTTTACAAACAGGTCCCCATAATATTCTGCTTTGTTTGCGAAACTTCCCCTCCAGCACTCCACCTCGTTCCCCAAAAACCACCGCCTCCCTCCCTCCTTCTCTCTCAGCCTCGGCAATAGCCACTCAGAAGGGTGAAGAGATGGGCAGAGGAGGGGAGGAGTGGTGGAGAGAGCAAATAGGGAGGAAAGGGAAAGCACTTAGTCTGTAGGGCATTAATAAGCATAGCTTTTGGCGAGCGAGTGCTTCCTACGTTCCCACACAAAATACTGGAGCACAAACACATAAGCACAGTTTTAGACACTCACAGATTCAGTGATGGTTGGCCACTTGCCAGCACCTCCCTAGGGTTGAAAAAAAAAGGAGGATGTGTGGCCCAGACTACAGCGGGAGTGGTTGTGTGAGGGGTGGCAGAACAGAGTGTATGGAATGCCTGTGCTACTGTGGGACGGTCCATTATCCACACCCCTCAGTTTGCATTTCAATGTTCTCTGCTCGATAGAGAGAGTCCAATCATCAAGCAACAGGCAGAGGCCTCCTCTCCTGAGAATCAAATGTGTCTGAACACTCACAGATCCTAGTTGGCTGCACGATTGGTATTCAGCCGGAGTGAAAGTGGCAGTGTTCTTCCATGACCTCCGCTGTCATTCGTCTTATCTGCGGCCTCGTGGAAATGTGGCATACTCAGCTGGCCCCGGCTCGCTTTGGCTTGGATGGCCTAGTTGACCCATGTGACCAATGGGCTGTTTGCATGACCACATGTCCAACGCCACAGCAATATATTTAGCAAATAACAGGCCACGATCCTGGATTAGCTCTGCTCAGACTTGCTTGTGCCTGCATTTTTGACCACCTGGCCACATCCACTACACCCAGAAATCCCATCGTCATCTTTCGAGGGAGTGAGCCGACCCGGCCACATCCACCTCATCCAGGATGCCCGTTGTCTTCTGCAGGCAGTGACATGAAGTGGAAGTAGGGCAACAGTCAAGACAATATGCAAAGACCACAAAATGAACACATTCAGCAAAGCAGAAATCGAGCAGGACCAGAGGGAAACATATTGGGGCAGAATGGTCAGCACACTCAGTCATTGGTCATGATCATGAGAGTGAAGGAGGCGGAAGTTTAGTTTGTGTGACAGAGGATCCAAACAGAGAGCTACAAGGTCGGCCATGTGCCTCCGTTGTTCAACATGCAAGAGACCGAATCTCTCCCCTTTTATACCAGACAAATCAACGTTTTGTTGATTCATATGAGCTTAATTTAAATACAATTGGACATTCAGTTGGGAAATAACGCTCAAATAACTAAATGTCGCAAAACAGGCCCCCTAGTGATGACATACAAACAATTTAGGTAAATTATGAAAAATACAAGTTAGCTCTCCTTGATTTGGTTCATATGAGGTCAATTTTAAGCAAATTAGATAAACAGTTAGGAAGTTATGTCCTGGTGGTTCTAGGGATAAAGTGCCCCCTATCAACTAAAACATGAACTATTATAGTCAAATATGACAGAAACAAGATAGATTTCCTCATATGCACCAACTTTGGACTAAATCGGAGCATAGTTTAAGAAATGATGGCGCCAAAACTGGTGGAGATAAAGCTCCCCCTAGTGTTGTGAATATGCAAATGACCTTTTCCCAAAATAAATCCAGTTCTTCCTTGCAGGTCCAAGTGGGTGTAAAAATGAAAAATTGAAAAATAATCCATAAAAATATTCTTAACGATTCCATAATATCCCCGGCTTTTCAGGGATATAACAAAACTACCTTTATACAGGGTTTATGAATTGTTTTTTTTCTGTTTATTAATTATGTGGTGAACCCCTTATGAATAATTCACTTGCTGATATAAATCATTAGCTAAAAAGCTCAACAGCGACTTGTTCCCTGACAAATAATGAACCCATCTGAAAACGTCTTTGCTGATGCGTACCTGAAGCTGCTCTTATCCAGTCATTATCCTATCACTGGGTGTATTATTGTAGCATTTTAGCAAATATGAGATCAAAATGAAAATCTGACACTGAGACGGATAATTGGACATCTGAGATTAAAAAAAACAACAAACAAACAGTGCTGCAGTAAATGGCTCTTGCCAAATAGTGACGGGCTCCGATTCTTTAAAAATGTGTTATAACTTGTTTATAATCGTTTAATAACGATTTACCTTTTTACGTTTTTTACAACATAATTAATAACCAAACAGTTATAATTCTTTATAAAAACAGCATTACTGTAAAGTGGTGCCAACATTCACACCCATTTTCTTTAATTAATTATAGATAATTTTGTAACCTTTTACTCTTTTACTCGCTAGGGGGCGTTTTAAAAAAAAGACAAGAAAAACCTCTTATTGGACATAATCTTAAGCGTTGGTACAATTTAGTCAAGATTTGGTGAATCATTTTGCTCTTATAGTTTGTATTTTATTCACGTGGGGGAGCTTGTTTTGACAAAAAATATTTAATGTGAGGAGTTCAATCAGGGGGGATTGCTTGTACAACGCAGTGGATTGGGGACTTTTCGGGGTTTCACTCTTGCTGCTGGCGACGACGGCGTAGGCCTAGTTTGAACGTGAGCTGAATCATAACCAAGCATGACATCTCTATCTGAGTAACAGCTTCTATTTCCAAAGTTTCCTTGCATCCTGTCAAAGTTTGAACTTCAGGCCGTGTCAACAACATTTTTGATTTCTCTCTTTTAGGGAATTCTGTCGTCTCTTTGCACGCGCTCACTAACCTGACACTCCCCTGGGAGGAAGGCGTCACTTTTTCTTCCATTGTCTGTCAAATAATTGTGCTTTTTTTTGCCCTTTCTCTGAGCCACAAGTCTATCAGGGGAACAATCCTTCAAAAGATAATGTTTACTATAAAATACACATGGAATTGTTCCATTATTTTAGTAGAATCTTATTAATGCAATTGCCTCAGGAAATAAAAGAAGTGACAAGCACTCTGCCAACAGTCTGACTGAAATAACCAGATATAATGAATTATTATTATTATTATTATACTATTATTATTATAATGATTATCATAATTATAAATAGAATAATTATAATATAAAAATGATAGAGAATTAATAATGAACATAATAATGATTTCAAGAATTATCCAGGAGACTTTGGCGTCGCCTTGAGGGAATCGTTCCGTTTGAAACGGTTGGAGGAGTCTTTAATTCATTATTGATCTCCGGGTTCCATCAGAGTCGTCCGTTTGTACATTGAAGTGAGCTGTTATTGTCCTATAAAGCTTCCCCTGTCATTTAAAAATCATTTGTGTACTTTATTGGTCTGTAGGATGGATTTTTCTGCCGTCGGCGGGAGAGACCGTGTTTAGCTAAATTAAATGTTGTATGGGCTATTTCAAAGCCAGGTCCTGGTCATTTTCGCCGCGCCACTGCTGTTCTCGCGTTCATTAAAGATTTAACAAGCTGTATTTGTTTGCTCGGTTTCTAATTGCTTTTGCAATACAAGAGTGAGCGCTCCGCGTTCCCACTGCTCTGTGTCTGGATCGTACCAAAGGTCACGTCCCCATTCTCATTTAAGTCATTCCCCTGTACCTTCTGTCACCGGGGACACATGGAATATTCAGGACTCGTGGTGGAAAAGTTGCACGTTTAAATCCATGTATACAACTGTCTGCCTCAAGGGCACCATTGTGTATTTTTAGCCTTCTCCTCCCCTCAGATGGACCGCTCCATGTACAAATCAGCAGCGAGTTCAGGCCAGCAAATCTTCTCTACCGGCCAGGGGATTGTCTGATTCAGAAAAACGGCATTTCATTATTCATTCATTCATTTATTATCCATAATTATCCTATTCAGGGTCGTGGGGGCTAGACCCTATCCCAGCTGACATTGGGTGAGAGGCTGGGTACATTCTTATGGAGATGAGTACAGGGGGACCATCGGGGACTTTGTGGACTGGTGCGATCACAAACATCTCCAGCCCAACATCTCAAAGACAAAAGAGATGCTTTTGGACTTTAGGAGGAGGAGGTCCAGTCCTTTCACATGGCGGCGCTGTACAAGAAGGGTCAAAGGCGACAGTATTTCTTACGGAGGTGTGATCCTTGAACATCAGCAGGTCTTTGATGGCCACCTTCTACCAGACTGTCTTTGCTGGTGCTCTCTTCTTCGGCGTAGTGTGATGGGGGTTGGTGATCGCACAGGGGAAAGAAACCCAATCAACAAATTGGTTCTGAAGGTGAGCTCAGAAAACAGAACTCTATAATGGGCCAACGCTCACAGCCACCTGGTTCTCTGGAGGATCTTCAGCAGAGCACCTTCAGTCACAGGCTGATCCAACCCAAGGACAAAACTGAACTTCCTGCCAGCCGCCATCAGAATGTTTAATGGACCAAAACCATAAGATCTGCAAATCACAGATCCTGCCAGACACTCTTTTATTTGTACCAACCACTTTTTTCTCGCTCAACTTCAGTTATTTAATCTGCTGAGAGTTATTACATTTGTTTTTCTCTCCTACTGCAGACTGTCTTACCTTAATGCATCATGCCTTCTTTTCTCTTTATAGTTTTTATTATAGTTATTTATTCATCCTAACCCTGTAGCTTTTCAGATTTCACTTTATTTCAGTTTATTGGATTTGCTTTTGCTTATATTTCCACTTAAGGTTGACAAATTAATGTAGCTGCTGCAACAGAACAATTTCCTTTAAAGGATGTCTGTCTGTCTGTCTGTCTGTCTGTCTGTCTGTCAGTAATCTAATGTCCTCGCAAAGGGGGATGTTAAGGAGATGTCATAGCTGCCACAGGATCTTTGTGTTCACTAACTAACTCAAAAACTGTTGCATGGATTATTTTAAAATGTTATATGTACATAGGCCTTAGCGTGGGGAAGAACTGGTTTGATTTTGTTAAATGTCAGTTGTATATTTCTGCCACGATGCTAGCTTTATCTCCAATATCCAAGTGTTTTGGCCCTCTTTTTCAGAATCGTTGGTCAGATTTAGTCCAGATTTAGTGCATATAAATCGACTCTAAGAGATCTGTCTTTTATTAAGCTAATTTTTACTTTAAACTTTAGTGATTCATATTTCGCCCACTACGAACGAGGCTCGTGTGAATCTACGTGAAGAGATCTATCTTGCGTATGTATTATTGACTATAATAGTTCATATTTTACTCAGTAGGGGGAGCTCTTTGTGGAAGAACACAACATCTTAAGTCCAATTGTGTTTAAATGTAGGATACATGGAAATCTGTCTTGTTTGATGACGAGGATGGGCTCTTGCATTCAAACGATGAAGACCTTCAGAGAGTTTTTTGGGATTATTCTGTGTCTTGCGTAACCGACCTCAGCATTAAGAACCTTAACTGGGCTTCCTGTTTTTGTATTTAGTTACATCATGACCCCCTCTGTTTCAGGTTTATGGATCCATAAAAATGCCGCCATGAACAAATTCAAAACCTTGATGTATGTGAAGCCTGTTGCATCCTAAATGTATTATTAGTTGTTTTTTTTACGACACCCTTGCTAGTTTATTTGTCCTGTGAGCAAATGTGACTTGATTGGAGTCTGTTCTGGATCTTTGCCGGTGAAATTAATTGGGCCTTTTCACTGTCCCTCAGGGATGCAGCATCCTGTCATGGTGACCCGGTGGCGTTCTACCAGGGCGGTTTAATTGCGTGAGGATAAATACACAGCCCCCCCCCCCCCGCCGATACCAACACTTGACAATCATAAACTGTCTACCTTGAAATGAAATCTTGTCTGGGGCTGATTTACACATCATAAATGCAGCGGAGCCACAACAGGTGCAGCAGATGCTGAACAAATCAAATCTGCAATTAAAAAGACAACTGCAACTACAACCTGATTTAATCTGGGCCACAGCACACAGACAGGAGACGTTATCCTCCCGACGCCTCTGCTGCACTAAGCCAAGAAAGACCAGTGAAGCATTATTACTAGAATGACATTCAGAGACTCTGCAGGGCCGTGAGCCTCCATACAACCTCAGAATCAGTGCCGGTGCTTCAAGGTTCCTCTGTCTGCACAACCAGCGTAATTATCTGCACAGGGTTGCGAGGGTTCAGGTCAAGGCTACATTTCTGTTGCTAATAAATGGTCAGAGATTCCAAAAAGACTATAGTTCCATTTCCAGCTTTCATTCCAGGTTATGAAACCTGGAATTGGTGTCCAAGAAAAAAGAAAGAAGACCAACTGCAATTTGTTAATAATGCAACAATTCCTGCAGAAAAACTACATTTCGTAAATGCCTCGGTCTGGTGACCACTACCACTGTATGGTTCTGAATGTCCGCATTGGACCTAAAGTTATATCCTAAAAATGTTTGGGATACGATGGAATTGCTTCTTCGTGATAACTGAAAAACTATTTCATGTTTCATTTTTTCAAATTTTATACCTTCCTAAACCTTAGTGCGAGGAAGAACTGGGTTGATTTAGGCAAAGGTCGGTTATGTATTTTCTGGCCATAATTTCTCAAACATGTGTCCAATTTAGATCTTTCTAGTATTTATCATATTTTACCCTAATAGATCATATTTCACCCACTATAGGATTTTTTTTTAATATATATAATATATATTTATGTGTGAGTTTATTTGTGTCATATTTATTGTGAAGCACTTTGTAAGCGTGTTTTGATAGGTGCTACATAAATAAAGTACTGTTCACAATTATATAGATTATCTTTAAGCTAAACTTACAGTTAACAATATTTCTGTCGGTTTTATCCTCCGATAATTCTTACTGCTGTTCCTCACTGGAACTTGAACCTCCCACTCAGGGTTGTGTTTCCTCCGTCAAACACTCAAGGCAGCGTTAGAAGAGTTTCCCCACATGAAGAAGTTACCGATTACAATGCATCAATGAGTGTGAATAAATATATATTCACACGCACAAACATGTTTTACGTGTGGAATCATAATTAGCCGCGTTCCTCTCACTCGTCCACACATGCTTGTTTCAGACTTTCTGACATGCATTAAACATGGCTCCTAATGAACGTGACTAAATTAGCGGCAGCTGGCTTTGATCTAAATGAAGGCTCTCTGAGCATAATCTGTTTTGTGTGAGTGTGTGTGTGTGTGTGTGTGTGTGTGTTTGAAAGTGTTGCATGTTGCTATAGGAAGACAGACATGGTGTCGTCTCCTTGTTTGGAGATGGATGTTTGGAGGCCAGAGCTTCTCCCTGCTTCTCATCCACAGCGGAGTTCATCACCGAGCCTCTTTAAATGACCCAGCAGTCCGGAGAGCCACCATCGACTGATGAAGTCGAGCAGAAAGCCAGCAATCAGCCCGGCGTCTGAAATGAAGGAAGCAACTGAATACATTTGGAATAGACAAGTTTCCCGAAAGTAATCACGCATTCACAGTGAAAAGGGATCAGAAGAAAAACGACGAGGGTCTGGCCGAGAGGGCAATGGGACTGATACTAAATGAAAATTCAGATGATGATGATGATGAGGATGATGCTGATTCCATCTATGCCCAGAACCTTCCTGGATGCATGTGTTTAACACAAAAAGAAGGAGAGAGAGAATATAAGTGTTGCAGTGAGGGAGTAGGATGAAGGCCGGGGACCTCCCTCTGGATTTCAATGAGTTCTTCACAGTTCTTAGATTTTTATGAAAGATTTATGACGGGTATAATTTCTTTGGGTTTTTTTCTCATTGTTTCTTTTTCTCGATCTGCCTCTCTCACTGTGTTTTTTTTTGTTGTCTCCATCAGATCAAAGCATGAACCTCTGAAATGACTCACCCGTTCTCAAATTATCAACCAATCAGATTCGTTCTATTTATTCTTACACCTGTAGATCTTATGATGTTCATAGAGTGAATAATCGCAACACACATACACAAACACACATACACAAACACACACACACACACATACACATACACACATGCAAGCAACGAAGTCTGGGATCAGATTGAACTTTAGAAGTTAGCAGCTTGTTTATGATTTATTTACTTCTCACTGGAGCGGGTTCATGATGTCGGATTAACACACACACACACACACACACACACACACACACTCACACATACGCATGTGCATTTAAGTGCACTGAGAACAAACATGGGATGAGTCTCTCACACATCTGCTGAGTGTGCCAGTTTGCCGCAGGCACTGAGACACCTTCAGATGCCACACACACACACACACACACACACACACACACACACACACACACACACACACACACACACAGATAGACAGACACACATAGAAAGAGCGTCACACCACAATAGCATATTCTGTTAAGAACTGGAGCAGGAAGCTCTGTAACAAGAGGCATAAATTACTCCATCTCCCAATAGGAGCCAATCCCGAACGAAAATGCAAATGAGATTCCGTGGAGGGATTCTGACTTCCAGTGAAATCCCGCAATCATTTCCCATTAATACTATCTCCTCCACCACGGTTGCCTTTTATTTTTAGAACGCCTTTCTCTTTGACCCTGCAGCTTGGAAGCCTCCTCAAACAAGAAAAAATACATTAGCGCTAAGAAATATGGTGGCAATTAGCGGAAAACAAATGCAAGTTATGCCACACCTCAAAAGACAACCTCATTCAATCGATAGTTTCTGGCCGCCTGCCGACTCCACTGCCTTACCAGCAAAATGAATCCCACCATTTGTGCTCATGCTGCATCAGATGGCCTCATAATAATTGGGAGGGATGCCCAACCCAGGCTGGGTTGGTAATTGTGGCTTTTTTTCTTGGTTTAATCTCATTCCAGCTCATGTGCATTGGCGCTGTCTCTGGCGTAACCCCCCCCCCTTCCGGGGTCTAAATGGGATTGGACAGTTCTAATATCATGACCTCTATTCAGCTCAGTATGACAGCAGAGATGCGTACTGCTGTCTGCCATTAGCTTATCTACTGTGTGGATTTTTTTTTTCTTCTTTGCTATAGATGGCTTTTATTTCCATGACATTGAGCGCCGGGTTTCAGCGCCCGTCCACAAAGCCCCCTCTCTGTTTGATTAGTCTGACCATTACCCTTCATCTCCAGATCAATTTCTTCACCCGGGCTTTTCTGTCGGGTGACACGGATACAAAGAGACCGTTTTCCGAAAGAGGGTGTCGTGATTGATTCATACAGCAAGTTCTTGACTTTGTAGCTTGTTTAATGTATCTTTTCTTACATAAACTTGCATATTCAGACTCGCGTACATCAAGCCTGAGCAACAAATCCCGTCCTGGGGGGATGAGTCAGCGTTATTCTCCAGATAGCAGCTTCTTGGCTTGTTCATGATAATGTTGATTACAATCAGCTTATAAAAATGCAGACTAGATATTTTAATCGAGGTCAGGCTCCATCTACAACTCCATCTCGTGTGAGTGATTGCTCTTTTAAGCAGTTCTGGTATGTCTTACCCAACGGGCTATTTCTGAGTCATGTACCAGTATTTTTGTCTCTCGGCGTTGGATTCAGCCTCTTTTTTTCAATGTCGCGTACTCGATCAATAATGAAATCTGCAAAATGTGATATGTAGACTACCCTTATCAAGGGGATGTAACTAGTTCACTAATTAAGCTGTGAACTCTTCGTGAATCATTAATAAACTAACATAATTAATTATAGATAGAGGATAACAGAGACCTGTTGCTTGCCAAATAGCGAGCACACATTTTAAATGTACTGATTAGCCTGAGAATAAAACAGGCTGCAGTAACTTGATATTGCCAAATAGTGAGCCCACATTGATTATTTAGACCTATGTTGTACGTTTTTGCAAAGAAACGTTTATTAATGGCCTTTAAAGTATTAACAACCTAATGAGTAACATAGTGAAAACCCTATATAAATCTGTCGCCAAGGGAATAAGTTATGTTTCCATGATTTGTGAACAAGATTTAGGAAAAACAGGAAAATCTGTTTGGCATGAAAATTAACCCAGAGGTAAGTTTTGGTATATCCTAGAAATTATTACATTTTGGAGATTTTACGTGTGGCGCAACATTGAAAATAAAATAAAATGAAATAAAATGATAAGCCGTTTGGAGAGGTGATGTCACCTTGTTGTGACGCACAAGAGAACGCCATGGACAATTTTAAACTGGAGAAAGGCGTTCTTAAGTTCATCCAAACATCCTCTTTGCGCCTAGAAGAAGCAAACTATGAAGGCACTAGCTGAACTAAAGTAACGTTCATTGCCCTGAGACTCGGATCACGTGGTGAAGATAGTGGAAGCCGCTAAGCTAAAGATGCTAACAGACCTGAAAATGTCTGTGAGCACAATGAATAAGTTCCTAAAGAACAAGGGAACTAAAGAAACATTAATTGTCCTGCAGTTATTTAAGTTGTGCAATGAAGATTATGACAATATTATCGTAGATTAGTTGTGAGCAAGATTTAGGACTAAGCACTAACTCCGAGGGCTTTTGCTAATTGTTGACTGGCACGCATTTACTTCCGCGCACCGAAGCTAAAATGTTATCACCTTATCGCCTGCGTCCTACATGATGCTGCATAATTGAAAGTTTTCTCTCTTTGTAATCGGTGCTACGCGGAGCGTAATGTGCTGAGAGGGCTTATCAGCTGTTAAACAGGTCACAGGCCTCCAGCTGGCTAAGCCCTTTAGCTGGTGACCAGCAGAACCCCTGACGTGATGTGACTCCTGATACTTTGCAGATAAAGCTTACACCAGCTACACCTGGCTGTCTAAGCTTCCTGCCGCTCTCCTACCGGCGTATGTCTGCGGCATGTTTGCTGCGCCGCCATCCATCTGTGGCGTGTGTGCCCGGCTGCCTGTTTAGTATTCCCAGGTGCTGTTCGCCGAGTTGCACGTAGCTACAGAAAGAGGGAAGGGCGAATTGGCTGTGAATAATACATGTGCTGTTGAATTCCATCTTGACACACTTTTTAAATTTTACAGTCAATGTTTGAAACAAAATACAAAGGTGTGTGTGTGTGTCATGTGCCAGAGTATGAGATCTATATGTGTGTGTGTGTGTGTGTGTGTGTGTGCAGGTGAAATGGTGGTTGCAGGTAATGATGTGTGGCGGCGGATCAGATGACAACATGGCAGGGAGTGGGAGGGCGACGGCAGCAGAGCGGAGACCTGCATCCTGTCCTGCGGCACAGCCGGCAAGCATGCAGACATTTAATTTACTTACAGCACTAATGCAATTATAGCCACAGTTCTCTACAATGTCTAAGAGGGCCTTCTATTTGTGTGTGTGTTTGTTTGTGTGTTAAATTAAACATGTTACAGCTCCTGCCTCTTTAGAGAGACGTCGTGTGATGGTGTGTGTGTGAGTTGGAAAAGCAGCCTCTCAGGTGTTTACATGTGTGTGTGAGGGCATATGTTTGTGTTTTCCTAAAAGGTAATCCCAGTTTGTGTGTATGTGTGCGCACGTATGTATGTGTGTGGGTGTGTGCGTTTGCACAACACCATCTGCCTGTGGTTGTGTTGAACTCAAATTCCTGCTAGTCTCTTGTCCCCATTTCAGATCCAACTAATCAGTCTTCCAACCAGATAGCTGGTAGCTACATCAAAGACGAAGCTGCCTCCTGAGAACTTTGTGTTCTCACCCAGACACGTCACCTACAAAAACACGCTCACGGCCAGGAAATCGGCAGAGCGGCAGAAGCCAAACTGCACTCAGGTGGGATTTTGAAAGCCAAAAAAAGATATTGAATGAGATAAAGAGAGGCTCAAAGGTAGGTCAGGTTCAGGGCGAGAGAAGTCCTCAGTCACTTGACTTGGAACCTTTTATAATATGTGACACAAGTCATTTTGATTGACACCTGTTATTTTGATTGATGCTGTCATTCTGTGGTCGTTGCTGATGTTCTGTTGGTATGTATGAGTATTCCATTGTCTTATAACACCATTATTACTATAGTTAATAGTAGTTTCATTAACACTATTTGATGTTTGCTGGTCTGTGAGAATGGTCCATCTTTGTCCTGTTTATTTTGAAAAGTTGAACTTAATTCATCCTCATTTTTCATTTGAGTTGGCTGCTGGTGTCGATTCAAAGTTGATAACTTTATCTTAAATCCCTGGGGCTGATCCGTTTTTCTTACAGGCTGTGCCAAAATGAAAGATTGAGATCTTGGGAACCAAGAATCAAATTTGACTTGTTTTAACTTTTAATCTTGGAGCTCATCTAAACAGGTTTGTTCAAACAGATCATCGAATAAATGTGTTTTCATAATGAGGTCCACGTAACATTTTGCCATGACTTTTCATATTGTTATTTCAGTAGAAAGCGCTGTTTCAATGAAAACCTCTAAAAGAGGTCAGTTAAATTATACAGGATTAAAAAAAATGTTTAAACATTTTTCACAGTGCAAGCACAAATCCCTTCAGTTTCATTTTACAATGAGGGAATTTTACATCTCAAAACATGAATAAAGAAACATTTTTATATGATTTGGATCTAAAAAAAAAAAGACTTAAATCAAAAAAGGCCAAATCACGTAAAAGTGGATTTTTTTTGCATGTACTCTCAGCCGAGAAGTTAAATATTAGTAATTATTGTGCTTGTGATAGCAGATAAAGTGATACCCCACTGAAAAACGTATATTATTATATACTTTTATTATTATTATGAAGTCGTCACCGCTGCTGCCACAGACCCTTCAAAAACAACTTCATAGATTAGATTAGATTTCAAATTTTATATCGTGTAAATATTCAATTCTACTCCAGTAGTTCATATTTTACTTACTATGATGATTTTTTTTTACTATTTTTTGTTTTAACAAAATAACCCTGTTTTCCAGACATAACTCCAAAATGTTAATTTTCATTTGATGGATCATTTTCAAATTTAATACCGACATGGACCTCAATGTGAGAAAGAACTGAATACATTTGCCCTGCCTCTGTTGAGCTCCTAATGAACTCGGGGTCAAACCCACTCTGCCACCAGTGGCCTGTTAGACGTCCAACTGGGAAAAGCTGGGCTAGTGTGTCACTGGTAACACTGATCCTTAGCCAGGCATAGCTCAACCCTGGATCTGCCCCAGTCACAGACATATTATTAGACCCTTCCTCACCCCGGCACCTAGCATGTTTGAGCAGGAGGGAATTACCTTACACTGGACATTCTAATTAAATCTCCCAGACACCCAGCCTCTTAATAAAGCTTGACAGGAGAGCTTGAACTGTGAATACTGGGGGGGCGACCCTGTATCCCAGAAGCTGCCTTGTGCATTTGTAATCATTACTGTGTTGATGTGTGTGTGAGAGAGAGAGAAAGAGAGAGAGAGACTCGGGTGGGGGTCTTGCCATTGGGGGAAGGGGCAGACACCTGTCTCCAGCTAAAAGAGAGGTCACTTTCCAGGGGTATGGGAACAACTATGACTCAGCAGCTCTGCTGCAAAGGGCAACTACATTAGAAGCACAAATCATACCGTCAGGAAAGGAGCATCTCATCATCTCTTTCATCATGGGGGCGCGGCTTCGTTTTACAGAGGGGAGCAAGCATGAACTTGCCAGCCTATTTAATCCAGGACTGGAGTGAAAGGGGTCTCCTCTGGGGAGTGTCTGAGTTGTTCCACCTCTCGGAGGGCAGTAACAGAGGTGAATCAGACATCTCTGTCTGTGTAAGCTGGAATGGCACGATGTGTATTAAGAGTGCAGCCCGCAACCAGTGACTCAAAAGTAGATAGTAACAGCTCAACAAAGAAAGAAAAATGAAATGTTTTCAAGTTGAGGAGACCGGATGTAGGGTTTAAGAAATACAGAGGTCCAAAATCTGAGCCCTCTGAAAAAAAATGGACTTTCCTAATCTATATATGTATATTTATCTGGATTATATGTTGTGGTGCCGTCCTCTTGCCCTATAAGGCTGGGTGACTTTTGCTGTGATTGCACCTGGCGATGTGGGCTGGTCTTCATCACACCTGTCTCTTATCCTCCATCTGGGCCTGCTGTAGACAAACCTGGTTGCTGCCTACCTTTGTGGTTGACTTCAACTTGGCCCAGTATCTTTTGTATTTGTATAAATCATTGAGACCTGTAGTAATCTATCGGATGGTGTCCTGATCCGTCTGCCTTGCCAGCCTTCAATCCATCCATTCATCCATCCATCCAGCCCAGCCACCCAGCCTGATCTTGAGATCTGAAGCTCCAGAAGTTCAAGAAGCTCACCCAGCCAGTTTTGTTATAAACCACCTTAAACCTGATCCTGAGTCTGAGGTTTGGTCTTGGGCCCAGAAGTAAGACATTTGTTGGGCAGAAACCAGATAACAATGGTTTAACCCATATCAGCAGTAATGCCTGATTTTTCTGATTGTGGTTAATAAAGTCTAATAATCTGTCGGAACACCAGAGAGTCAGTGGGAAAAAAAAAAAAATCTAGCCCAGCAGTTATTCAACCTCGGACCACGTCTTTCCTCCCAACACAAGTAGCCACTGAGCTTCAACTATGATGAATTTACACTATGAAACCGAATCAAGAGAAAATAAGTCAGACTAACCAGATTAATCCTGGCTTTTTTGATGGGCTTTCTTTAGGGAACAAGCCTCGGGGCACAGAAGGCAGTAAATTCTCTTTCTCCCTCATTATATCCATCTTTTCTTACTCTTCTTCAGTACCACTTATTAACCCAGAGCTGAAATGATGTCCTTTTTCAAAGGAGAACAGTTATCCTGACAGTTTTATCTGCAATTTTCAAATTCATAAAGCTTTAACCGGGGGAGAGCGAGAGAGAGAGAGGGATAGAGAGAGAGAGAGAATGAGAGAGAGAGAGTTATTCCCCTCATCTGGAAATAAAACACACTCGTCAAAGAACTCAACCGGTGACGACCGCCTGCAGTCGTTTGTGTTGTCTGCTATCCACTTTAAATGATTCTCCAGTGGAACTCACAGGAATTTTTTTCTATGGATGGAGTGATGGATGGATGATGGATGGATGATGGATGGATGGATGAGTTATGTGTGGATATTCACTATAAGGCAGAAATACTGACAGAGTGTGGGGACGTCTGTTAAAAAGAGAACCCACCTATACAGCTTTTGTGGATTACCAGTAAATCATTCAACCCTTTTAGCATATGGATAAAAAAGTTAAGCTTATGCATCAGCATGTGTGTGTGCATGTGTGTGTGCATGTGTGTGTGCATGTGTGTGCGTGTGTGTCTATATGTGTGTGTGGGTGCACCTGTATGTGTGGTTGTGTGCATGTGTGTGTGAGTGCATATGTACGTGTATGTGTGTGCGTGTGTATTTATATGTGTGTGTGTGTGTGGGCATCTGTATGTGTGGTTGTGTGCATATGTGTGTGAGTGCATATGTACGTGAGTGTGAGTGTGCATATGTATGTGTATATTTGTTTGTGTACATGAGTGTAAATTTGTGTGTGCGCATGTGCATATTTCGTTTAAGTGTTTGTGTGCTTGTGTGTGTGTGTGTATGTGTGGGAGTGTGTGTGTGTGTGTGTCTGTTCTCTCCCAGCTGTCAAAAGCTGGCAGTTTCCTTCAAAACTCTTGTCAGATAATGAAAGATCAACAGTGGAGATTGAACACCACATGTAATCTTTCTAACGCTCTCATACAAGAGTTTATAGACCCGTCATCTTTGTGAATAATACAGAACTTTGATACCGAGTCAACATTGAAAGTCTTCGGGGCCGTTTCTGAATGTAAGGTAATGACTGGATCGGCTCTATCTCCTCATCTCAGCCTACTAACCTGGATAACAGGAAATATAATTGCACATTCACTGCTGAAAGAAAAACTGCTTTTCATGTCAAGGACAATAAGCCGTGAATAAAGAACGCGTTCTCGATTAGCAAATTAGCTTCATTACAGAATCATGTCGTTGCTCTGTTTGATCTCCTCTGCGCGCGTATTCATAAGTCTGCAGACACTTTTACAGCTAGGGATAATTAGCTGATTCATATGAGGGCGTGCATTAATGGCGTGGCGGAAAAAGCAGGTAAACTGGGTCAGGCGCCATAAGAGCTGCTTTGACCTAAATTCGGAAAGCGGCTACTTGAAAACAGTAACATTTTAAATATTTTATTACGGAGCAGGTACGGGCCTCTTCATCCATCTCTGTCTTCTTCTCAGGTCTTCTTCTTGGTCTCAGTTCTAAAAATCCAGACAGCTCAGATAGACTGGGTGCCTGGTGCCTGCAGAGCCCACTCTAATTCAGCCTGGGTGCCACACCCACAGCTGCTGCCTGGGGCGGCGGGATACACCAGCGCGGCGGTGAACTATGGATGCATGTGGCCAGACTACGAATATAGGTCATGCAGTCCAGATGAAAGATGCTTAGCTCCGACTGCTGGGGTGGAGGCAGGGCGGAGCTGGAGTAAATATAGAGATGCCTCCAACTCCCTTAGAATGGGCATTAAGGATGACCACAGGGAGGGACGGAGGGGGGCATGTTGAGGGTACACAGAAGGTAAGATGGAAGCGGGAGGGGCGAGCGAGATGGGGAAATTTAGGAATTGTGGTGTGGGTAAAGGAAAGGGTGGGGTGAGTGGGAATCTCAGGAGCAGGAATGTGTCAGTGTTAGTGGAAACCAGTATCAAATGCCCTTTCTCGCTGTTAGAAAAAGGAGGCTCCCCTCCTGGAAGCAGCTGCAGCTGGCAGACAATATCAGCCTCTGTTCGCTTGTGGCTGGTGGTGAGCGGGGGGCCCAGCCCAACGACCGCACTCACGCTCCACGTTACCTCTGCTTTTCTTCACCAGTTGAATTTGATGCGGTTGTTGTGGAGCATCGAGTGTAACTGAGATCTCAATACACTCTTCTATTTGGTTGGATGTTTGTTTTACCTTAAAGGAGCATCTCAACCAAACTGCAAACAAGAACATTTTCAAGAACACGCAGCCCCGGGTTTTACTTTGATCTGTCTTCAGTATGTTTGCTGCACATCACAGTACAATCTGTGGAAAGATATCCTGCAACTCTGGGCTTCCCATTGTGTTTCTTTAAAGATACTCTTCACATACTGAAGTCCTTCTGAAGAGGAGCTTCAGAGCTGCTGCAATGAATTATAATTATCGTCATAAATCCCCGAAAAGTTGGGTGTTTATGGAATCGTCATTGCTGCCCCTACTTCCCCCGCAGATACTCGCCGTTCAGGCGGTAACTCAAACTCTATTCCAGGGATCATTCTCACATTTTGTACCCGCATAGAATGTAGTGTGAGGAAGATCTGAATTGCTTTTGGGAAAGGTTGGTTGTATATTTCCATCAGAAGGGGGGGGTTATCTCCAAAAGATTTCAGGCCATTATTTTTCGACCGTCGGTTTGATTAAGTACAAATTTGGTGCATATGAATAGAATCGAAGAAATCTAACTTTCATAATTTACTGTAGTAGTTCACATTTTGCTCAAAAGAGGGAGCATATTTATATGAAAAACCCTCTTTTACGATGAATTCAGTCCAAATATGATGCATATAAATAATCCTGTTTTACTTAATCACTGGCGGAAGCTTTTTTTTTTCAGATAAAAAAAAGTATTTCAGGACTTAACTTCTTTAATTTGAAGAGCTTAATCAGGGGGATTGATTGTACAACACAGGGGATTGGGGGCTTTTGTAATTTTAGATTTCTAATTCCTTGAGTGGAACGGAAAAGGGAGCATCCGTTGTGTAGGGGTTGTGGTAATGGAAAACCTTTAACAGACGCGTATCTCAAAGCTAGATTCACTGGACGTACTGTAAAATGACAAAACAAGTTTTTCAAACATGTAGGTTGAGCCGATTGTGTTTCTGTTTTTTTTCAGAGAGCTATTTCACAGAGAATAGCGAATGAGTGACAGGTGAACTCAGGTTTGAATACTGTGCAGGCACAAGGTCTTGTCAAGGCAGCAGACGGTTCTGTTGTTTGCTCTCTTGACTGACATTCCAGTCCAGCTGCAGGCTTCTCCAGCGGAGGTCAAACTTAGTCATGCACTTATTATGGTCTGAAGTGGCCTTTTGTTAGCATAAATGCTGTAAGAGGTGCTTGTCAGAATGTCTGGTTCAAGAGGCTTGTTTTTATATGTGCACAGAGAACAAAAACACACTGCAGTCACTCAATGACTTGCGCCGACTTTCCCTGTTAAAAAATAATTATGTACATCATTCAATCAAATTAGCGTCACTCCATTACCCGTTCACTATTAGTTCCATCAGATACAGTTTTAAATGACCTGTAAATTCAGGAATAGAATAGAGAAAACAGTTGATAGTCAATCATTCTGTTGTTAAGTCGGCCCCCGTAACACGTTTTCCATCCTCCTGCATCTGAAGGCAGATTATTACGGGAGCCAGACAAAGAGATTCCTATCAGCCATTAGCTCCATTCCTCACCCCGGTAACCCTGCTGACCTGATAATATCCTTCAACTTAAATACCAATGAGCAAAAACTGTGTACATGCAATGACCGGTGTGTCCCTTCACAAGATGCTGCGGTTCAGTTCACAATCTCACATTTGTAATAACTGAACGGTTGTTGGCTCAAAAAAGATGGAAGAGTCCGAGAGGGACATGTATTTGATGCTGCTGCTCTAGTTGACCTGAATGACACCTAATTATGCAGCTCTGGCTACATGAGGAGAGCAAAGGCCTGAGGGGCTGAACAATGGAGGCGGAGAGGGAAAAAAAACACAATTGGAATGGGTCAACGCTGACAGTGAATTGTGGGTTTACTTTATGACCAAGTAGAGAAAGAGCGAGGCAGTGTGGACGGAGGTTAGGGTGGTGAGAGGCGGGACAGAGGTAAACCTCCATGGCGGGGGGGTTGTAGGACCGGGTCTATCTGGGGACAGAATGTGAAGGGTCATTGCTGAGGCTGAAGCTGATGACACAGACAGACAGACAGACAGACAGTCTGTCTCTCCTGCACTAAGGAGTTCTGGGACACGCAGAGCCGCTGCTGCTGCCTGTCTGGACAAAAGTCCGAGCGAGGGCAGGAAGTCAAGGAGAAGTCATTCCGACCCCTCACATCTAGATTCTTCCCTCTAGTGTGCAGCTGTTGGAGCCCCGGCACACCGAGGTAACCTCACAGAACCGGTGTCAGCTAAAGCAAACGGATCCAAAGCTTTGCATCACATCACTGCATGTCTAATCTTGTTACCTCACAGCTGTGTGCAGATATGGTACATAGTGCCGATTCAAATATGGAAAACGTGCGTCTATTCCCCTATTTTCTTTCTTTCTGGGGCGACTGACGCTCAGGAGGTTGAGTGGTCGTCTCCCAATCTGAAGTTTGGTCGTTCCATTCCTGGACTGCCCCTGTAGCACATATCTGCTGGTCCGGGAGCAAGCCCCTGAGCCCCAATTTGCTCCCTGGTGGCTCCAGAGGTGATGACCACAGCTCCCGAAAAGTCCCCACTACACTGCACTGTGTAGTTTTACAAAAGCTCCCCCTAGTGAGTAAAATGTGAACTATTAGAGTAAAACAACATATTCAATAATTATAGCCCAAACATTTTTGGATAAAAAGCTCTCCCTAATGTTGTGAATATACAACTGACCTTGACCCATAATCAATCCAGTTCTTCCTTACACTACGGCCTATGCGGGGACACAATTTTAAAATGATCCATGAAATAGTTTTTGAGTTATATCCAAAAAATCTTCTTCTTTTTTGTTAGTAAAGTATGACTTGTGTATATAAGAAAGATCCCCTTGAGACGATACATATGCGCCAGATTTGAACTAATTCGGACTAACGGTTATACATCCCCTCATTTCTCAAGTATATAATAATGACTTCTATGAGTGGGTGTGGGGTTTTGTCTGCTCTCCTGTCCATCTAGATGCTGTTCACTCATGTTGTCTGTTGTTTTGTTCATTGTGTGGGACAGATGCCCACAGCAGATGAGCCATTGCAATGATTGGCTGATGTCTGCCGTGTGCTGATAGGTGGCTGCCTCTTTCTGTTCAAACAGACTCTAATCAGACCCTTAGACAGGCTGCCTTGTTCAAACACACATGTGCTGCTCTGAGATCTCCCCAACAGACCTTTATTTATGGGGGCCTGTGTGCATGCATGCTGGGGGTCAGTTTAAATAGTGTTGGTTAGGAGATAGAGGTAGAATGTGGAAACATACATACATACATACATCCATCCATCCATCCATCCATCCATCCATCCATCCATCCACTCTTCTCCTGTTTATTCATGGTTAGGTTTTTTTTTCTTCTATTTTCTAGATCTGAAGTCGACGGTGTCAGTCATTTGTTGTTCGTCGTGCAGTATACGAGGGGTCAAGTGTGCCGATAAGAAGACCCCCTACAGGGGTCGGATGATCCAAAGGTTTTCTGGCGTGTTCCGAAATTTTGCCAGGGTCTCGACTCGATTGGCTGACGTCAGCACCTTCTTTTCTCACTGCGCCATGGAGAAGCGGCGGGGCGTCTGAGTTGCCATGGTCACCAACGCGTTGTAATAATAAAAATAACAAGAAATGATGTCAGATTTATCTCGCTTTAAATAGATCAGCAATACTGTCCACGGCAACTTTGAAAGAAAAAAGTTCCAGCACACAGGATGAAAAAAAATAGTCAAGACAACTTTTTTGCATCTGGATAGCATGTTGCTAACAAGCAAACTTGTTTCTGCCACGAAGCATTTTAAAAAACCTGCATTGACTACTGCAGGAGTCGTACAGTGTGAGCACCCATGTCTTACGGGTGGATCTGATCGCACAGTGTGAGCACACCAATCGTGACCTTCCGCAAACATTTGATTCGTACAGTTTGAGTTCAAATTAAACAGCCACGACCCAAAAGTCCTACAGTGTAAGCCCAGCTTAAGGGCTTAAGGCTGAGCACCGACGACCTCAGTTGGCTCCTTTTGGTACGAAGAAGCTCCCTCAGCTGGTGTTCACCTCACTTCTAAGGCTGAGCCCAGACTCCCAATGGAATTCGATTCATATTGGCCCATTTTGTGTTTCTCTACTCAGAGATCTGGGTGGCGTTTGGAATATTGATCTACTGGTAGATTTGATTGATTTCCCTCAACTCTCTCTTCATCAAAATGGACCGCTACAATGCCGGCATGATGCTGACGGCATTTTCCTCTCACTTTTGAATCGGACTCCTCGGTACTCGGTTTAAAAGCATTGCTGTTTGTTAAGCATCTACCGCTTCTATTAGAACTCACTTAGAGGGAGAAATAGAAAATGAAGCCACAAGAAAAACTGGTTCAGACATCCGGCACATTAAACAACGCCCGACCTCTGATTTTCATGCTACTGCTTTAGCGCTGTGGATTCATGTTCTGGTTCTGGCGGCTCACAGTGAGTTGCTGAACGCTTCTCATGCAGGAAATTCAACGCTATCCCAGAACAGCGATGGTAATTTGCAGTGTAAGTCAGACAAAGTGTGTGTCTGTGTCTGGTTGACCCTGAAATCAAAGACAGTCCCTCAGTGATGAGGATTTTTAGGGCAGGCAGGCAGTGCGTTAAAAGACGCTGGAATCTACGACACATCAATACTTTAGATTCTACCTGCATGTGCTTTGACTTCCTGGTTGGAAATCAAGTAAAATCTCACTTCCTGTCAATCGTAGTCTCGGCTGACTTCTCTTTAATTTTACAATGATACAATGTCGTTGCATTCAAAGTTTCAATCTTTATGTATTTTTCATTCATACACACATATTTTATATGTATGTGTGAAAACATTGATGCTAAACTGGAGTGTTAAGTCCTACCTCTCTATTTTATATTTAATTTTAGAAACCTTCACACAGACACTGGGGCTGGTTGATGATGATGTCACCAGGCTAGATTACTAAAGTCACTGCATAGTTTAAGTTTAAGAACTTGCATCTATTTGTTGGGAATGATCATATTTTGACAATGCATTTATTCAAATTCCATAGAATCAAGATAAATCTGTAAATAATGAAAACAATTACATTTAATCAGCTATATGAACAAGTTGTTAATATTTCTCACTGTAGAACAACCAGAATTCAACTTGTTGAGATTCAGGATATTGATTTTGCATTTAATTTTTAATCTTCAAATTCAATTACCAGGGTTTGACATACATTGTTTTTATTGACATTTGACATCCAATTGACCGTCCCTCTACGTTCCAACCCTCACCTCTGGCCATGAGCTCTGAGGAGTGACAGAAAGAATGAGGTCAAGGATACAAGCGGCTGAAATGAGCTTCCTTCGTAGGGTGGCTGGGCTCAGCCTCAGAGATAGGGAACGGAGCTCAGACATCCAGAGAGAGCTTTTATGTAGAGCTGGCTCCAATTAATTTAGCGTCATCCACGCTAAATTGTTTTGTATTTTAAGCCTATTAAATATTAGGCTTAATTATATATATTTTTAATTTAATATGAGGGGCTAGCACAGCTAGCATGAAGGGTGGAGCTGCCGCCTCAGAGACTGCAGTCTGACGACACTCTGTTGTTGTTTTTTACCAACCCTCACCATAAACCTACGGGTCCTCAGACTGCAGCTGCAGCTTTCTATCATTGGACCCGGCCTGAGCCCAACGTGAACCAAGCAGCTGCTTAGGGGCCCCGCGGGAACGTCCCCCAGGAGAGCTTGATTATATTTCACTATATTGTTATGGCCACAACGGGCTCATCTAAGAGTTCTTGCGGAAGCTCTTACAGTATCTGTGTGGTCCGGACTATATGAAAGACTCTTACTCCTGATGGCGGGAAACGATTAACTCCTGGTGTGTTTGGATTGAGCGGCAGTCGTCCGAGCATCCGAGTGTGTCACCTTCACCTCTTCACCCTGGTTTTGACACTAATCATATATTTAGCATCACTTAATGACATTTTCTGCTTTATTCTGGGGACTGGGCCTGGGTCCAATGGTAATGGACTGACTGCACTCATGTAGTTTCCTTCTCTGGCCTGAAAACAGTCGTGTTCATTGAGACACAGAGTCAGTCTTGGATTTAAGTAGAAAAATCAAAGAAAAATTCAGCTATCGTTTTCACGCTCTCGTTGGAATTCCAACTCTTTGTCCTGCATCTCTACATGGCTTTGAGAGTGGTGGCATGAATTCCTTGCATGTTTGATTTCTTTGGGGCATTCATTAATTCAATATCTGAGACACTAAAATTTAACATGAAATGATAGATTCTTCCAACTAATCCAACTAAAAACATTTTTTCATGATGACATTTTTCACATCCTTTCAAGGAAAATAGTCTGAATCTGAATTTCGATCAGCTCAATCTTTTGGTAAAGCATCTGATTTAGTAAATAATCACAGGCTCTAATGTGACAAAAAAAACTTGGTGGCCACTCTGACCCACTGGGGTGTCCCACAGGGCTCCATCATTGGCCCCTTACTCTGAAGCGTATACAAGCTTCAGCTGGGTCATTATTATAAACTAGTTCAGAAACATTCTCCGGTGAGACATAGAGACTCATAATGAGCTCAGCCAAACAGCTGAGGTGGACATTTATGGGATTAAAGTGGTGATTTAACACCGAAACCACTCTAGCATTTAAAACCATAGAAGAAGATGTAAACACAGACGGAACTAAAACATTAGAAGGATAGATAATGTGTTGGAGTCACAGCGTGTGGTCAAGCTTTCAGATTCAACCTCGGGCCCCATCATGGCTTGGGCCAGTTCTGGGGGATACTGTGACTCCCTGTGTGTCGCTGCTGCCGCCATGTCTTGTAAAATCCTTTCCTTCTTATCCTGTTACACCATCGCAGCACTTTGCCTTATTGCGTCATGCTATTTTTGGTCTGGAGACTACCAGACTCCCACGCCTCCAATGACACTCCTGACTGACAGGTGAAAGTAATACCTAGCATGTGAAGATGACAATTTCTGTCATCCACTCGCTCCTCAGGCCGGCAGCAGGGACCTCCAGAACATACTGGAAACTGCAGATGCATCAAGAACAGCAGGAAAATGTTATTGTCTCTGCCCTTTTATTCGATCGGTTATTATATTTTGCCCTTGAGCGAGACTTATAGGCATAACTATGATTTTTGTGAACGGTTAGAGTCACAAAAGCAGTAGCGGGGCTTAGCAGATGAATAACAAGGCAGTGAAAGCAGGATAAATAGAGGTCAAAAACATCCCTGAGCACACTTCTGCTCTGTCACTACCTCGCCTCTGATTGATGGCGTGATGTGTCATCGCTATCAGTGCGTTTTTCCCTGCTTTATGGATCCCGTCAGCGATTTCAGGCGAATATGTTAATCTCACATTCCAATTACGGAGAAGTCACTCCAAAGAGGTGAGATGGGATTTAATGAGAGCTGTTTAATTCTTTAGCTTCTCGCTGTTGCACGAAAATGAAGAAGCAAGATGGACAGACGTCTGGGTTCCAGCAAATTAAAGACGTTCGTTTCTGCTACAGTACACAGTAACACAGAAAAAGTCGCGTCTGAGAGAAAAACGCTCCTGTATTATGTCTTATGACTGTGAACCATCTCATATTCAAAAAAGGGCCATGAAATATTCAAGTTGTACATTATTTACTTCTCCTAAATTAGATTATTGCTGGGGTTTTTTTCTGATGAAGGATTTTACGGTGTGACTCGTTTCAGGGAGAGGCGTCTGATGGGAAAAAGCCAATAAAGGAGTTTGTAGGGTGGATACCATATACAGTAAGTATTTCTTATTAAGCGGGTTGCGTTTGTGCACGTGTCTGAGAGTGTGTGTGTGTGTGTGGGTGTGTGTGTGAGTGTGTAGGTGCATGTGAGAGTGTGATCATGCGACGCCATGGTCATCTATAATATATCAGCTCTACTCTCACGCATTTAACACTTGGTTTCACATGATTTACTCATCTGGCTCCTCGGCCACAGGGGGATCAAGTTATCATTAAAACATGGCCTTCCTTCCTTCCTTCCTTCCTTCCTTCCTTCCTTCCTTCCTTCTCCACTACTGAAAACTGTGATGTTGAGTGTTTTAAACTTACTAAAGATGGCCCTACTTATCTCGTTTATATAATAACAAAATCTTTTTGATATTTCGTTCATGCAAATGTCCATGTTTCGTTTCTTAGAGTGAAGCACACTAGCATAAAACAAATGATCTGAAGCCAGTAGTAACTAGTCCTACTCTGTCATCCCCAAAAGCAAGGGTATATCCCTGAAAAGCCCCCAATCCCCCGCGTTGTACAAGCTGTCCCCCTGATTGAACTCCTCACATTAAATGTGACTCATTAATAATCTCTAACAGTCCATATTGAACCGAACTACTTCTAAGAAGTCAGCAATATGCTCTAAGTTCAGATCCCATAGTGACTCAATGATGAAGATAAATACAATTCATTTATTTAGACACCATTGGAGAAACTGTGTTTTCCACCAGAAGCGTCCCGTGATGAATAAAATATGAACTATTATAGTGAAATAATACGAGATGGATTTATATGAGCCAATTTGGATGTAATCGGACAAACAGATGTATTTTTTATTTCACTCATATATAAAGCCCCACTGGTGAGTGAATATGACCCATTACAGTCAAATATGGTAAATACGAGTTAGATCCCCTTGAGGCGGGTCATATGAGGTAAATTTGGATTAAATCTGACAAACAGCTATGGAGTTATCTCCAAAAAATAATACACAATACATCTCATCCAGTTGATTCATAGGCATCGAATTTGGACTGAATCCGACCGACAGTTCGGAAATTATAGCCCCAAAACCGTGATTTTGGAGATAAAGCTCCCCCTAGTGGCAGAAGTATGCAGCAAACAATCCCCCATAATCAACCCGGTTCTTCTCTGCAGGTCTATGCTTTATAAAACTTGATAACGACTCATGAAATAGATTTTGGGATTGCGTTAATACGAGGGATCCTGCGGCAGCGACGATGATCCCATAATGTCCCCGTTAAACGAAAATGAAAACTCCTCCTGCCACGTTGACAAAATAATAAGTACTTTAGAAAATGGACCTAGAGTGACAAATAAAATATATGGATCTCTGCTGCTCTCTGAAAGTTTGCCTCTAAAATTTGGTTCCACAGCCCCTGAGAATAATGGAGGCAGGCGGCTGGAGGACGGCCCAGTCTCTGAACTAATGGCAGCCGTTTGGACAACGTGACGCTCCAGCTTCATGAACAGCCCTTTAAATGACGCGTGACTTTTCCTCCTCCGTGTTTCCAAAACAGTTGCCATGTTTTCCCGTTTGAACTTTTGAAGCAGGAGAAGAAACCTCTCATGATCCGGCGGTGTTGTCAATCATCGGTCGGACTGGTTGGACTGATTCTGGTTCTGAGCCACAAACAAACCTTTTGGTCCAATGAGCTCATGTTCTTTAAAAACCCCGGTGACCTTTTCAGCGTCGGTGCGTCGTGGATCAGCTTTGAAACCGGAGATGTCTGCTAATCCTCGTTAAACTTCCCTCGTGAAGTATATCATTTTTAGTTTACGATCTATATTTCACTTTTTAACTCGCTCGGCTCAATCGGGCTCACGTTACAGGATGGGCGTTGGGTTTGTCGGCCGCGTTTAGTCCGGATGTCAGCAGAGTTGTCTGAAAAAGCGCCTGCCTTATCTATAAACACAAACATGAGTTTCGTGAAAACGAGACCGAACTTAGCTGTACTTATTTATACTTTATATTAGGGAATCATTACCACCGCCGCGTCCGCCACAGATCCTTCATATTAGGTCAAAAAGTATTTCACGGGTCATTTTCTAATTTTGAACCCACATAGACTTTAGTACGAGGAAGAACCGGGTTGATTTTGGAAAAAGGTCAGTTGCATATTTCCGCCACTAGGGGGAGATTTAGCTCCAAAAGTTTTCCGGACATTTGAGGAGATCTGTTTCGTACGTGTCTGTATGTGTGTGTATATACATATATATATATTTTATTTTACTTTAATAGTTCATATTTTACTCAATATGAGGAGCTTTTCTATGAAAAACCTGTTTTTCTCCCAACTTTGGGTCCAACTGAGTCAAAATTTGCTGCATATGAATTAATTCCAGGAGATATATCTTGTTTATATCATATTTTATTCAGCTTAGCTTTTTTAAAAAAAAAGAAAAAAAAGAAAAAGAAAAACATAAAAACTTCACGTTTAATTTGAGGAGTTCAATCAGTGGAATTGTTCGTGCGCCGCAGGCGGGGGTGGGGTCTTTTCTGGGTTTTACCCCTGCTCTCAGAATGACAACTTAATCCTAGTTTTTCCTATTCATGTTTTTTTTAATTGAATCCAACTTCCTGGAGTTTTTTGTCGGGGGGGTCACGTTAAACTCACAGTCGATTTGTTCTCTGTTGAAAAAAGAAGCAAAACAGAACGGAACAGAAAGTTGGAAATGAAGGGAACAGAGAGTGAAATGGATGAGAACGGCTGGGGAAGAAAACGGATGATTGGGAGAAGAGAGCGGGAAGGAAATAGATGGATTGTGGAGAGAGGCAGAGAGGCAGAGGAGATGCTGGATAGGACTGGGAATGTGCAGCGGCATTAATCTCTGTCAGTCGCCTGGTCAATATTTTCTGTGATCTGGACCATTGGATGTCGCTGTAAATGATTGATATAGCAATAACCTGTTTACCCGAGTGGCTTAAAGCAGTGGTAGTCCCGGCAATATTGAATAAACAACACGAATCCACTTTTCTCTGCAGCGGTGTTCAGGTTGAGATGTGTGCAGACGCACCAACACAAACTTCGTGGTCATTTGAGGGCAGAATATTATTACTTTGAGCGATTGTTTATTCATGTCGGTGACAGGAATGTTAAATGGAGAGATTTTTCCGTCCACTGCAGAGCTGACAAACAAACAGAAGTCTCCGCCGTACGACTTTACAACCAGATGAGAGTCTCCACTTTATACTTCAAAGAAATCCCGCTGCAAAAATAAGTAACAGAAATGATGAATGTAAGAGGTTTTTTTTTAAAAGCTTGAAATTCATGAAATAAGACAAGATGTTTAGATAAAGGAGATCATAAATTAGGAAGGGAATTCTTTTGATCTATCTTTTACTTGTGTTAGAAAGTGTTTTTTCTCAGGAAAAGGCAGAAATCTTACAAAAAAAGTATTTTTTCCGTTTTAAACTAACAGATGTCTAAAGTTTTAGTCTTCATAACCCGATGTTTCTTCTGGTAGAAAGTTCCGTTATGTTGGAGTTTTTGTTCAGGACCCTCCGATTTTAAGTTTTCTTTCCTTTTATTATGTTTGATTAGACCTCAGTTATGACATTTGTTTCCTAATTCCTGTATGAATGAAATAAATTGTCTTTTTTTACACCTTCTGCTGTTTGCTTTGCTGGACGACAGTGTCGATAGACGAGTTTAAACCAGAAATAAAGTGTGATGACGTCCATTTTGTGCCGCTGTAACACAGTGACAGCTGGGATTAGTATATATCTTCGTTATTATTCAGAGGGTCGGGTCTCTGAGAGGAAACGTGGAAGTGGATGGCGCCGGAGAATGAGGATACACAAACGGCTCCAGAATATTTTGGCAATGCTGAGAGAATTCATTTGGGGAGTTTTGGCAGATTTCGAGGCTGGAAATGACAAAAATAATGGTTGAACGGACAAATCTGTGTGAAATGTTCTTAAATAAAGCGCTGTAATTCATTCTTTATTGATTTATGTTTATTCTACATATATGTCCAGTTCCATGAACGTGGGAAAAATGATAAAAAGGCTGGAGAAACAACAAGAGGAAGTTCTGAGAATTACACTGCAAAAACTCAAAATCTTACCAAGTATAATTTCTCGTCAAAATATCTCACAGCCTTTGATAAAAGACACAATCACTTAACAAGTAGCATTTAGGTGAGATGTAGGGACTTATTTTTAGACAGTTGAGTATCTTAAGAATCTTGAAAAAATCTCAAAAGATTAATATGAGTACTTAAATACATGTTTTATCTTAAAAATACTAAAATACATTCAGAAATATCTGTTAAAAGGGCTAAACAAATGATTAAATATCATTTTCTATACTTATTTCACGTCTTAAATCTGGAATAGTGTTACTATTATACAACTTAAAATGAGTTAAATGCAGCTGAATTTAAGACCTTTACATTTAAAGTAACACAATGTTATTTTTTAGGGTAGAAAAACCCAACAACACTTATTTTTTGAACGTTACTGCCTCATTCTGAGTTTTCACTTGTTCTATTGACAGATTTTCTTTTTTTTAACTTATTACAAACATTAAATACATCACATTCAGCATTTTTTAAAAACGTATTTTTAAATGGGAAAACCAAATAAACATATTTTTGAATAACATTTCTTTCTTTTTTTCCCCCAGTGAAACAACTCTCAGCCACCTCAACTCTAAACTCTCTTAACATTTTTAATGACCAACCCTAATGTACCGCAGTCTTCCTCAATGCTTTCCTGGTCGTCTGAGTACTTAACAGCCCAGCTCGCCACAGTAAAGCTTTTAAACAGCCAATTTAAGGAGGGAACATTCTGCCTCGCTGCCCTGTAGGAGGTTCCAGGTCTAACTTGACCCGGGAACGGCGGCACGGAGAGTATCGGCATCAGCCGGCACTAAATGTTCTTAAATGTTGTGTAACAAGCAGCAAAACTCCTTATTATGTCCTAATATTTCATACTATTCAATATAAGAAGAGTTTTCTTCCCGGTAGTTTGTAAAAACTACGCAGGATTTAGTTGTTTTTTGTTTTTTTTACAGTAATTGAGAAAATACGTTTCATCATTCCAACATTCAGATATGCTTTAAAGAAAACATCATGTGAGGTTTATTATAAATGACATTCTATATTCCTGCTCGACTGTTATTGTCCAATTTCCTCTTACATAAACAACCTTTAAATCACACCGAAAGTCAAAACGGTCCCTCGCTGCAAACGTCCTGACAGGTTATACGGCGTTGCATATGTAATGTCACATAACCTACAGTTGTATGGTTATGAATGTTTCATTACACTTTTATTCCACAGGCACAGGCTGTTTAAATATGCTGATATAATTTTATTCCGGCAGAATTTTCATTGTGAGCCTGGAAGGACTCGGAGGCCGTGCCGAACCGCCTTCCATTATATATTTCACAATATGTGGCTATTAAAGGAGATCTATCGCTGGCAGGCCACCGTACGCACACACATTAATTATACACGCCCTGCTCCCAAAATGCTTTACTGCATTGAAAGTCTGCGCCCAACAATCCAACACGGCCTGTTTTAATCCTCCTGGCATAAGTTTGCCTTATCAGCGTCTGCTCTGCTGATTCAGCTGACTGAATTGGCAGTAGAGGTGCTTAGAGAGAGAGACGCTGTCCGACATAGAGAATCAGCCGCGTTACCTGTTAGGTATCACGATTTCTCTTTACGGATTCTCCTGAAGGTTAAAGGTTAAAGACCAGAGTAGTCAGTAATATGAGGCGTGACATCATCCTTTGGTTTACCTGTTTGCCGGTTATTGGGGTAGAACCGGCTTCTCGTTACTTTTCACAGGGAAATAAAATATTTACACCTTGTAGTTTTTTTTGTAGTTTAATGCGAGATGCTAATCAACAATTATCACAAGGCGAACTGAAGATGACAGATCCTTAAGTTAACTTAATGCCAATACGACAGCGGTAAGAACAATGACCCGTTAGGGCAATAGTGTTCTGGAAAAAGTTCTGGAATTATGGTTTGGTATGCTGTGCAATCGTGGTATGGTTTTCTTTGGTATGATATACTATGGTATGGTATACTATGGCATAGTATGGAATCATATGGCATGCTATAGTATATGGTATGCTGTGGCATGCTATGCTACGATGTGGCATGGTCTGGGATGGTATGGTACGCTATACTATGCTAATTTATTGTATGCTGTGCTACGGTTTGGTATGCTATACTATGCTACGGTATTGTATGCTATGCTATGGTATGGTTTCCTATGGTATTGTATGCTATGCTACGATATGGTTTGGTATGGTATGGTATGGTATATTATGGTATGGTATGGTATGCTATACTATGCTACGGTATTGTATGCTATGCTACGTATGGTATGTTATGGTATACTATGGTGTGGTATTCTATGGTATGCTATGGTATTCTATACTATGCTATGGCATTGTATGCTATGCTACGATATGGTTTGCTATGGTATGGAATGGTATATTATGGTATGGAATGGTATGGTATGGTATGCTATACTATGCTACGGTATTATATGCTATGCTACGTATGGTATGTTATGGTATACTATGTTGTGGTATTCTATGGTATGGTATAGTAACCTATGCTATGCGTTGTTATGCTACGGTATGGAATGTTATAGCATGTTATGCTATTCTATGCTATTCAGATATCTTCGAGCCAAATGTGAACGTGAGATATCATGAGATGATAAGTTAACTTGGTGGCGATCGGCAGACATGGAGTTACGCCCTGAGATCACATGTCACTACATCCTAAATGACTTAATATAAACCAACATGTTTTAAATACGGGAGGAATTCCAGGATTCCAAGAGTTTGACAAGCGCTAACCAGTTTGAATCTGGATCGATCCAGAAATCCTGTCCGCATTGGTTTCTACGACGGCGATTCAATTGTGGCCTTAAACATGTGCTACACGACATTTAGTAAATTCCTATATAATACATGTTATACCTTAAAGTATAGCCGCTCCTTGTCGATATTAGCAGACTGGTCATCTGCAGTGATAAAAATGAAGAATGCATTCATATGTAGAGATGAGAGGATTAGAAAAACATTGGCTGTACGTTCATGAGTTTGTTGTATATTATGCAGAACTGAAGTCTCTACAGTGTTATTTATTTAACCTGAGAGAGAATAAGTTAAGATGAAAATAAAATGATACCAGTCATCTGATGATCTGAATAAATGTGATAATCTTTACCAATCCACAGATTAAACACTTTTTCACAGCGCTCCTCTGATCACTGACGGTAAAACCTGATCCCTGAACCAGTGGGTTCAACCAAACCCAGTCTAACCATCGCTAACAGCTAACAGCTAACCTGTCTGCGACATACTGTTCTGTAAAATATTTGACTTAAGTGACTCCTACAAACGTTCCGCCATAAATTTGCCGGTGGGGGCGTAACCCCCGTCCTTCCCTCCTGTGTGGCTTCATCTGAAGAGAGCTCCGTCTCAGACGGCAACTCATTTCACTGATTAATATGCATGTATATAATTTAATAAATCTTGAGAAATAATTTATTTTTGCCATATTGGAATTCAATTCCAGGAGCGTGTGCGCGTGTGTGTTCATGTGTGTGTGTTCATGTGTGTGCCTGTGTGTGTGTGTTTAAGTGTGAGAGTATGCATGAGTGTGTGCGTGGGGTTCTGTGTGTGTCTATGAGTATGTGTGTGTGTGTGTGCGCGTGTGTGTGTGTGTGTGTGTGTGTCTATGAGTATGTGTGTGTGCGTGTGTGTATGCATGCGTGTGTGTCTGCTCTCCAGGAGTTGCCTCGGGCGGAGGAAATGCATATCTACTGCCATCTTTTTAAAGACCTATCTATATAAATGAGAGTGTATCAGAGAGGCGGGGGGATTTTCAAAAGAGTGTATCAGAAAATGTTTTCGGAGGTTGTTATTTTCCTTGAAGACAAGAAAGACTTGTAGCTGGAGTTTTACTCAGATGAAAGAGAAACAATGCAGTTTTCTTTACACGGCTAGAATGAGCAGCGCTGGTTGAGAGAATCTCTCTTGTAGCAGCCAGAAAGTTCAGTTCATGCATCCGGAAGAAGAAGCGGTTCCACTTGTTATGCTGCAAAGGAGGGTAATCAGAATCCTGCCACATATTAAACGAGCCTTCGTCTATAAACAAAGTTGTGCTCGTGTATCATCTGCATTGTAAATTAATTCAAATGTTCCGCCTGCTTGAATATTTACAGACTCCAAAAGAAGACATTTCTGGCCCGGCGTCCTACAGCCTATTTAAGCTCCATGTGCTGACGGGCTATGTGGTTGAACGTTCTCTTAGCATAAAACGAAAGCCAAATGTGAAGTGGCACGATAGATTCGCTCGCCGAGGGAAAGTGGGTCTGGGCTGAGCCAAGCTGGAAATAAATACCCGGCTTTTGAAAATAGATGCAGTCTATGACTTTTCCATGTGTGAACGGTGAGATGAATGAAGTGGACAGTCCAGATGGTGAGCAGAAAGAGGAGAGGAGGACAATGTTTGACCTGCTGAAGAGACGCAGTATGAACAAATACTGAGGACAAATACTCTGATGTAGCAAACAACCAAAGTTGCATGTATGTTCTTGATTTCCCCTTGGGAATAAATTCAGTTTTTCTATTCTACTCTAGACGAATTTAGATAGATAGATAGATGGATAGATGGATAGATGGATAGATAGATAGATGGATAGATGGATAGATAGATAGATGGATAGATAGATGGATAGATGGATAGATAGATGGATAGATGGATAGATGGATAGATAGATGGATAGATGGATAGATGGATAGATAGATGGATAGATGGATAGATAGATAGATAGATGGATAGATAGATAGATAGATAGATGGATGGATGGATGGATGGATGGATGGATGGATGGATGGATGGATAGATAGATAGATAGATAGATAGATAGATTTGGAGATGAGGCTCCCCCTAATGTTGAAAACGTGCAACTGACCTTTCCTGAAATCAATCCAGTTCTTCTTTGATCTAAGTTGGGTACCAGACCACATATGTCCATAAGGTTTGAAGCAAATTGGTTAATTCTTTTTGTCTCGCAATGGTTAAGAAAATTTTAACGTGACGTCACGTCACCAAACTTTAATGATCTCTAGGATATAGAATCTACCTATGGGTGAAAGTTCAGCAGAAATAGGGAAGTTGAAGACGGCATGAGAATGAGGAGAGATTAACGGTGACGGAGGATTTCAGGGACACTGAGAGAGTTTGTTGGAGTTCTGGTGGATTGAGAGACTGGAAATAACTCATTAATTAAATAATGGACGAGTCTACGTGAAATGTTCCTAAAAATAAAGCGATCTCATCGATGCCTATCTTGTTTGTTTTATATGAACATTTTCTACAGTTAAAAAGAAACTGCCCTTAATATCAGTATTATGATTACAGGGTTGATGGGCCGCAGACGGCCCTCCAAATATAGACTGGACCGCCGCTGCTTTCACTTTTCCTAAATTTGTTGTACTTTATTTATGTTTTACCTCTCAGCCCCAAGCCTGTTATTCGTCCATTTTTGGCCTATACATAATGGATGCTGTGTGAGCGAGTCAGGGTGGAGCTTGACTCCGGGACTTGTGGGTATTACAGCGTGACAGAATCAGGAAAGAGAGACGTAGAGGGTGGCAGACTGAGCGAGAGCCCGAGCCAAGTCCTGGCAACTAAGCAACAGAGAGACATTATTCGGCTCAGTGGAAAGGAGAAGAAATCATGCTGGACAGTAGCAAAGGTTCTGTTTGGAACCCCTGTCTGGAAAGGAACGCAGCAATACGATTTATTTGAGTTTTTTAAGTGCTTCACGCTCTAAACGGCTCAGAGAGGTTGGGTTAAACAGGAGTGCACTTTAACAAGCATGCCGTGTTTTTTTTTTCTTTCTGCAATGTAATCTCCATTAGTTTCTTCTTGTTTCCACTGATGACGGCGCAAAAGGTGCATGATGGGATTATTCCTTAATGGGAAACATGATTCATCATTTCAATCACTCACAGAGGAACGGATTCATCCCAACAGAGGGAGGAGAGTAACCCCCGACATCCCAGGAACTCTGATGATGTTCACGCTGTAATTGACTGATAAACGCACTCGCCTCTTCTCGAGAGCCGCTCTGACAAACCCGGGAAAATCACAATAATGATGTCGGGAAGAAGATCCTGGAACATCCAGCAAAGTCTTTTCATCTCATCTCCAGCGTTGCATCCGCAGTCATTTTCAGATCGAACCGTAGTTTTTTTTTTGCAGAGTGGCGGGGTCATCGCAAAGACTTCAATGAAGAAGAAAAATGCTGAGTCAACCGGTAGAGGAGGCGGATGACATCAGCAGCTGTGACAGACAAGAAAGCTGCTCTGATTGATCTCCAGAGTTCTGACATCCAGTATCATACATAATTCTACAAAGGACTGTTCAGTGTTTGGCGTCTAAAAAGCTGCCAAACCGCTGTGTTTGGATTTTAGTCGCCCGTAACGTCTGGGATAGAATGGGAGCGCTGTAGCCCCCCCCCCAAAGGACTTAGTATGAGGAAAAACTGCATTCATTTTGGTAAAGATTGGTTATATATTTCTGACACTAGGGGGAGCTTCAAACCCAAAATCTATGCAATGGAACATTTCCAAATGTTACACCCCCATAGCCCCTGGTGCGAGGTAGAACTGGATTTAAGTCGGGAAAGAATGGTTATGTATTTTACTAACGAGTGGGAGATTTGTTTTTAAGATAAACAAATGGTTTTTTCGACGTCACTTCCAAACCGTTGATCTGATTGAGTCCAAATGTGATGATTATCAACCGACTCATGGAGATGTCTCTTGTACAAGTTCATATTTTACTTTAATAGTTCAACGTTTACTCAGTAGGGGGAGCCCTTTTAATGAAAAACATTGTTTTTCGTCCATAACTTCACATTTAAGTTAAGGAGTTCAATCAGGGGTACTTGCTCGTACAACTCATGGGATTGGGGGCCTTTCCGGGGGGACGATGGTGTATACCTAGTTATCTGTTACAATTTACACTAAACTGCAAAAAATACACTTTGCCGTGTCGTTGGAGTTAAGGAGCAGGAGCCGTTATACACGGTTGATGCTGCTGGAGCCTGTTTGACGGTCTGACAGATTGGGAGTGGTTCCTGCTTGCAACCATCTCTCTTCCAGGTATTGATCTAGATGAAGGCTAAAGCGGCTAGCTGAGATGCAACCAGTTTGGGTGAAAAACGTCCAGAGCCGTCGGTGCTGAAAGGCCCGGACCTGCATCATCATTACTGCACTTTGCATCGGCACTCAGACGGCACTCTCCCTTCTTTCACCCCTGATAAACTACCGACGGGGATGTAGGAAGATCGTTTTTTCAGCACGCATCAGCTCCAAAAACTACATCAATTATTCAACTTCGCACTGGCCTATTGTAATTACTCTACATTGATAGGCTGCCAGCCGTCACAACCATAAGTCAATGAGATAAGCAATGAGATGCAGGAACTGTAGTCCCGCGGCAGTGCATATGGCAAACTGATTAGGTTGTCCTTGCAGATGGTAGGACACTAAGCCATTGATACCAAAATCCATAGGGCAGAATGAAAGACAAAAAGAAAATGTGCAAAAGTCAGCGTGACAGAGTTAATAGATGGTAAGTTTATCCAGCAGGATGCAAATGCTGCCTCTTGTTAATCTTTAATGCAACCACATCTCATTTGTGACTTGCTGGGTTTCTCCATGCAGTGTGCGACTAGTAGAAGACTTTCACAGGGCCGGTGAAAGTAAGCTGGTCATAAGTTATCAGCAGAGAGGCGCGCAAATCGGCAACGCAAACACAGAGAAAATGGCGTAGCGCCCCTCCGAATCAGAGTTTGGAATGTTAATCAATGTCTTCCTGATTGCATTTCACCCAACTGTCTCCTTCCCTTCACTTCCACAAAGCCTCTGTAATCTCCACAGAATATAGATTGGGTGCTCATGAGTCTGCGCACGAGCCGGTTATGTGAGATAGCAAACAGGGGAGGAGGAGTAAAGAGGACGGCGAGCCAGAGAGGCAACGCACAAGCAGACCCTCACTCAGGAGTGCAAGACAGAGAGCGAGGCGACTTACCTCAGAGCAACGGTGACGGCTGACAGAGAGAAGTTGCCCTGCGTCTTTGTGAGCATGATTGAACATGCCCCCCCCTCCCAACCGGAGAAGGAGACTGGAGGCTTGACTTAGAGGGTGCTGCCTTTGCTTACTGTACATTGAGAAGGTGCATGCATGTGTGTGCATCTGTGTGAGTGTGTGTGTGTGTGTGCATCTGTGTGTGTCTGTGTGTGTTTGTGTGTGTCTGTGTCTGTGTGTGTTTGTTCAAGCAAATTCCTGGGAAGGGCTCTGTGCAGAAAACCAACTTACACATTCAGCTCAGTTCTCGTATTTTCACCCAATGCTAATCCACATGTGACACACACACACACACACACACACACACACACACACACACACACACACACACACAAACACACACACACAAACACACACCAACCTTCCTAGTTGCCGTATCACACAGCTGGATTGTAAAGCACTCCTCAGATGATGCCATATTCCGCCTTTTCCCCTCTTCAGCACCGATTCATGGGCAAATAATGAAAGCCTCTCTCCTCGGAGCAGGCCGGGCGTTCCAGTGTTTCGACGAGATAAGAAAACTCACTTCCATTTACTCGAGAAACGAGCCTAGACAAATTGATCCACTCATTCTCTCGGCCGGTCTTTTGTAAGTGAGAATAATTGCAGAGAACTTCCAGCTCTGTGTGTGAAGATACACTTTCTGATGTCCACACATTATTATTAGGGCTAATCTATAGACTTTTTTTTACCTCCTTCTAACTCCTTGAGGGCAATTTGAGCAGACCCGAGCATCCTGCCCTCTGAGACAGACACAAAAGTCTTTAGAGGAGCGCAATTAGCCGTTTGTTGGGTTATTATTGCAGAGAATGTGAGGAAACCAGGAAATCAGGAGCAGAATGGAGCAGGTGTCGGATTAGTAGCGTCTCGTTGTTTTCCACATCGCTGCTGTGCAAGTTTTTTCCAGAACAACGCAATCTCAAGTTTGGAGCGGAGTTAAACGTCCCATTGACAGAAATACTCAAACAAAGATGTCAGCTGTGACTGCCGCTCGCCTTGAAAACTAATGTTGTGACTATAAAGCAGGCGGAGGAGCTGGTGCTCGTCTTCGCGACCTTCCTGAACAGACCGCGACAGAATCACCTTCATTTTTTCTCGGCCACTTAAGAAAAGCTGACTGTAACTTAACATAACCAATACTTGAACTTAGCCTGTGCTTCCTTGTCGTACGTAACACCATCACCATCCTGCGCCACTAGTGGTTTTATGGAAGCAGGAGGATTCTGATAACACAGACGGAGTCATCTTTTCATTTTTGTCTTTCAGCTCCGGCCTCTTCAGCATGGACACCACCCTCGTAACAACACCAATATATCCCCACGAGGTTTTCTGATTTCCTGCCTCCGGCATTCACGGAGAGGTCTCAGTCGGAGAAGAAAGCACACGCACGCGCAAACACACACGCACGCGCGGAGGAAAGGGGGTTAAAAATGCTAATTCGGACACACAGATGGGGATTGTAAATCCAGTCCTCATTGTGAATTCAGCACGTTGGCTGTATTGTGCAGCGGCGAGTCTCTTTATTCAATTGAGCTGCCATCCATCCTGGCTACGGCATTGAGCAGGCACGTACCAGGAGCTCCCACAGGAACCTTATACAGGCTCAAACACACAAAGGCTGTTTGCATACACATCAAGAGACAATGTGGAGATACAAAGACCCATTAAGAGCATAATGGCCTGATGCATCTCTCTGAAGGGTCATTATTATCAGTTGAGGTAGACCCAAATATCAGGATGCGTGTGTTGCTGTCTCTCTGAGGATTCCTGTGTATATTACACATCAGTGTAAACTTAAGCTGTTGTATATTATAAAACCCTCCCCACGGATTTAAGTAGAGTGTCTGAACCCCCCCGTAAAAAAAGAAAAAGAAAGTCATCCTGGAGTTTTTGTGCTCGTTGTGGAGCCGTGACTCAGTGGAGCAGTATTAGGAAGGAAAGCAATGATATCCTGGTGACTTGTTCAGGAGGCGCCTCTTGTCCCTGTTAATGCAGAAGTCCTCCAAAAGAAATGAAAAACACCCTCAAGAACAAAACATGGACCAGCTTCCTGATCCGACTGCCCTGTCAACAGGACCACTTCACTTCACTTCACTTCACTTCACTTCAGGCCTTTGCCTTTGAAAGCTGATGAAAAACAACAACAGTGAAGTATTCTTCTTTTATTTTTCACCTGTTACCATCCTTTGCACTGTCCTTTGCATCACACCAACCAACTGCATGTCCTCTCTCACCAATTTCAGAAACCTCCTCTTCGGTTTTCCCTTTTTTCTCCTGCCCTGCAGCTCCATAGTCCACAGAGAGAGTCTATCTGACCTCATCTGTTAGCCTGTCCTTCACCACAGCAAACAAGAAGGTGCTCAGAGCTGATCCTTGGTGCAGTTCCATCTCCACCTCGAACCCATCTGTTACTCCTACTGCACATCTCAGCGATGTCAGACCGCTCTCAAGCATATCCTATACCGCTCTTACGTACTTTTCTGTCACTCCAGACTTCCTCCCGAAATACCACAACTCCTCCCCCGGCTCTCAGGCGCTCGCTTTCTCTAGATCCACAAAGTCACAACGCAGCTCCTTCTGACGGTCTCTATAATTTCAGAAAAACAGTTTTTATGATGTGACAGCACTACGGTTAAGTTTAGGCACAAAAACAATGTGGTTGGGTTTTCAGGCAAAGATCACAGTTTGGGTTAAAGTGAGTCTTTCAAGATTTGTCATCATGGTTAGCTTAACCCACAAGTAACCATCATGACACAAGTGTCACAAGCTGCTTCAAAGCCTTGAAAAAGTCCTGATACGGCTTTATTTTTTATTTTTAACTTAACAAAAAATGGCGCTTTTCTAACCTATTTAACAATTGTTATGCTCTAATAACATGTGTAGTTACATCTGACTGTTCTTTAAATGTTTAAGGTTGTTCAAATGTTCTAACCTAAAATTAAAAAAAATCAGGACATTATTGTTACCTAATCAGCAAAGTCACAATTTTGATGCGTGGAAGTACAAATAAAAAGTAAAATAAAAGTATGAATAAAAAAAAAAAGGGTCTCTCAATTAATTTTCAAATGAGTAAAAGAAATATGGATATATATATATTATACATATGTTTACATACATATATGTGACACTACAGATCTCTGACCAAATGTGTTCATTTGGTCTATTTTATGTCTTCCGTAATCCTCCTGTAAGGAGAAAACGGTTCTTTGTTCTTAAGGGTTAATAAAGACATCGCCATGGTTAAGCAAATACGTGAAGTGAATGTGAAGATATGTCAAAGCAACAACGTTTATCGTGAAAAGGCTCCCCCTAGTGAGTAAAATATGAACTATTAGAGTAAAATATGATACATGACAAGACAGATCTCTTCCAGTTAATCCATTTGCACCAAATTTGGACTGAATCAGACCAACATCTGCAAAATTGTGGCCCGATAATGGTTTGGATATAAATCTCCCTCTAATCCTGGAAATATACAACCAACCTTTTCCAAAATAACTCCAGTACTTCCTCAAATTCTTTTTTTGAGTTTGAGTGGCGGTAACATGAAGGATCTGAGTATTTTCAGGATATTCCCCACTTTCTCTGGGAATGAATTAGTGAGAAACTTTGCATTTCAAATCAAATATCGGAATTCTAACCTTCTGCCAAACTTTCTACCTCGTGTTGTTCAGGTTCCCTTTTTGATGCCGATCAAAAGGTTCAAGGTGTTCTGACAGCTTTCTTTCAAAAACCAGCATGAACTTTTTCAGCAATTTTGTGGACCAGCAGCGCTCCATGTGCATTTATGACCTTAGGGAACCCGTGACCCGGTTACTGTCTAACGCTTCCAGCTCTGGAGATACTCTGACCCAGTCATCTCGCCATCACAATTCTGCCCTTGTCCAAGTCATTCTGACATATATATATATGTGTGTTTGCCCATTTTCCCTGCTTCCTGCACATCAACTTCAAGGACAAGTCGTTCCCTTGCTGCCTAAAATATCCCGCCCTCTGACAGGTGCCATGGTAACAGGATAATCAATGTTATACTGACTTTACCTGTCCGTAGTTATGATGTGATGGATGACTGGTGTAAAATAATGACGTGCAATGATAGACAGCTATATGCTGTTAGCTGTATAATCTAATTCAGTTGTGTTTTCAAGGTGGTTTTGACAGCGGGAGTAGGGCTTTTCCCACTGTGAGTCTTTCAGTGCCTCAGCACTCTATACTTAGAGGGAGATGCTGATTTTGTGGGTGTGGGAGGTTCTGACCTTGTGAGGGAGCGATGAGTGTAAAACTACGCTGGGGAGAGTTGTTTTGACTGTTCTATGTAAATTTGCCCAGAAAACACGGTCACATGTCACGGTCAGTGGACCGGTGCAACAGGGTGGCCTGAATCACAGCATCATACTCTGGTACAACCACAGAGAGAGACAGGGACATTATTGATTCCTAAATGTCTGACACTCTGGTGACCTCCTTTTTCTCTATCTGCCCGTCAGGGTCTAGGCTATTTAAAACTGTCAACTATTTCCACTGCATATGTCCGTTCTCTTAGATAGCATGCTGGCCTTGCACAAGCAAAGGAGGTTTTAGGGATAGCTTAGCAGCGATAGCTAGTTGGTATCAGCGGTGGAAGCAAAGGATTCCACAGAGATCTAGATCTGTGGATCTTTGCATATGTAAGGTACTGCCACTGTGGCGAAATGTAACACATTCCAAAACCTTTCCATCAAATTCCTGTCCAGTACAAGAACCGTTTTTCTGAAGGATTTACTGCTCAGTGTTTATTGGACATATATCTTTGACCAAATGGAATAAGATTATATCGGTCATTCTAGCGTGTCTTCGTGAGCTGGATGGATGCGGTGACAAAAAGCTGTTCAGGGTTGCTGCTGCGGATGTCTTGGTTGATGATGAATCATTCATTTGAACAGCATTTTTCTTGGCCTTAATGTATTCATCATGAATACATCATTTCACCTTCATCCTGTTCTGCCCCCCTGTTTGCTAACTACTTTTCATACAGATATTGATAGTTGCTGTTTTTACCTCAGCTGCTGGTTGATGGTGGAAACAGACTCTTTCGGTGTTGTTTATACCAAACGTTGAGGAAAGATGGAGGTCCATGTTCCCACCCTGAACAGGCTGTGAGAAGGATTGGAGGGACTCAAGGGGCAGCGTCAGCACCTCAAGGTCGGGCTCACACGTCTTTATTTGCACCTTGATGTTGCTACATCACGTTTTCAATGCAAATGCCGACACTGCAACCCGACGTATCCACCCCCCAAGTGTTTTGATCCGTCTGACCTGATGTCAATGCCGACCTCGACACCGCGGACTGACTCATCAATCCAGGTGTCAATAAAGGTGATCATGCAAATAAACTTCAAACTTTTTCCAACTAGAAAAGGCGTGCGGTGGGGTGACGCGGAGGAGAAGAGCTAATGTTGTGATTAAAATTCTCCCCTGTGTAAGGTGTGGTCATATTAGATCAGCTAATAAAAGAGTTAATAGTTTACAAGAACGTAACGTAAAGCAGTGGCTCTCAAACTGTTTGGGATTATTTGTGCGCATAATGAATTTCGTATTCATATTTTGTCCTCATGCGATGTTGAAATGAGTAAAAGGGACATTTTGTTGGTTCTGTTTGGTTCTGTTTTAGCTTTCTTTACCTCCTATATATATATATATATATATCCCCTATATATATATATATATATATATATATATAGTATTGGGCCAAATATTGATCTCTATGGGACACCAGGCTAATAAGAGAGTCCTGATTATAATTTCTTTTGCATATCAAAGCATGGGAGTACTAACTAAAAACAATAATTTTAGTGGATACAACAAAAAAAGTCAAATAAGGGTCAAGTATTTTTCTAAAACTATGCTTTTATTAAACGACGAGTAAATTTCATGAAAAACAAAATGTCGTCATAATAATAAATAACTTATTTCGTCAGATTTTAGACTTTTCGTCCATTTTTTACTGTTTAAAAACATGCATGACCAAATGAGGTGTCATTTTAAAGGTAAATTCAGACAATTAATAAATGCCCTAAATAATAAAAGATGCAAAGTAATAATTTTTTCATAGTTTTGCTTTTGCTGGTAAAGACATTAAAGGGTTAAACTTGGAATTTCTGTTGATTTTTTTCATTCATTCAATGTCTAATTGTATTTCCAGGGCTCATGTGTTACTTTTGTCAACGTTAAATGTAAGCATTCAAGTATTGATCCTAAAATACTGAAGAACAGCGCTGAATCTTATTTGCTGTGTCTTCCCCACTGAACCCCCCCCCTGCCATTTAAACTTCACTGCCGTCTCATAGTTGTCAGGAAGAAACTGCCGCCGGCTGAATCCCGATTAGGCCTGAGAGAGTGAGATGGCACATCGGCGGCGTCGCCCCTCTCATCTGTCCGCTGATGGATGGTGAGAAGTATAATTGTGTTGATTGGTGTGAGGAGGGAACGGGTCTACATAGCAGATGAGAGGCGTTTAGCTTGCAAAGGTGGGCTGTGATAGAGTGACAGCGAGGTGAGATATGGTCTCTGGCCGGGGTTATTATCAAGCTGAGTTATAGGCCTCCGCCTCCCCCCAACAATCTGCACACATTACAATGCCAAGCCACGACATGTAATCTTTCCTCACCCTCGGCCTCTAGCTTCCCCTCTCTTTCTATATATACATATATATATATATTTATCCGTTTCCACCCTTCTTATCTCGTACAGCCCCTATACTTCAGTTCTCCTTAACAATGTAGTCAGTGCTGGTTAGCTGGGGGCATAAATTAAAGTTACACGACCTAAACGTAATAGCTGAAATCTCAGGAGCCAATCTTCCTCCCAGGTCTTCATGAAAAAACTGAATCGTATCACCCGAAAAAGTCGGGGATATTATGGAATCGACATCGTCGCAGCAGATTGTTAATCAAACCAAATTAACCAAATTTTATACCCAGATAGACCTTTGTGAGAGGAAGAACTGCATTGATTTTGGTAAAGGTCGGTTGTATCTTTAGGGGGAGTTTTTTCTCCAAAAGTTTTCGTTCATAGTTT
>VRLP01004178.1:0-52615 GCA_009660295.1 Lophius piscatorius
TTTTATATAGTTATTATTTTATTTTTTATTGATGCTTTTATCTGCTTTTACTTTGTAGCACTTTGAGATTTGATCCAAATGTAAAGTGCATTATAAATTAAATGTATTATCATTATTATTATTATCTTTAGTGAAAGTAGAAATCGGCGAAAATTACAAATTTAGATATTTTTAAGTATTGAAGTGGTATTCATCAGGGAATAAGCATCAATCCATCCATCCATTTTCTTCCACTTATCCGGGGTCGGCTTATGGTGGTATCCGGCCAAAAAAGGGATTTCCAGTCATCCCTTTCATCTGCAACACTCTCCAGCTCATCCTGGTGGAAGAAAATGAAAAAAAATTCAGATAAGAAGAAGCAAATATCTCCCCAAAATTACAAGATCCTTATCACCATCTCTGGCTTTATTCACTTTCACACAAACACTTTAGGAGCTGCAGCAATAATCGCTCTGTCATGGCTTTTACTGGAGATCCTTCATGTCCAAATATTCAGGAAGACTCCGGCTCTTCTGTCATCTTGAGCCAAACAACTAGGATTTCGAATTTGCGAAATGAGTTCTGGCGACGTGACCAAAATTGCAAAAGTCATGCAAAATGCACAGGGATTGGTTGAATTTACTCCAGTTGATTAAAGTGCCACGTCACAACCGCCCTGAGGCGCTGAATATTTATCATTCATGTAAAACCAATAACCAGCAGATATCTTGCTGTTGCCCGGAGCTAATAGAAGCAGTAACGGCCTCATATTGGAAGTAGGTTGGTGTTTCCTGTTTAACGTCACAAATCATCTAGAGGCACATCCACAGATGATTACACATGCACACATCAGCATACGTGCAGTGGAATAAATCAGCAGCTTTTTTCTTTTGTCTGTTCCACTTTTTGCTCCTTTGCATTGGGCTCTGCGTCAGGAGAGATATTCGTCATGATAGAGCGGCACCGTAAAGAAACGGTACCAGGCTCGGTTTGCCAATCCCCTGCTTAGCAACTACAGGAACCTGAAGCACGCAGGCGGGGTGTGCGTGTGAGGAAAATGTGTGTGTGTGTCGGCGTTTGTGTCGGTGGTGGTGGCAGGTGGCACCGGAAAAATCGCCCGGTAATAAACAAATCTAACTTGACACGAGTCGGAGTGAGAAAAATACCGGCACTTGGAGAAGGTGCTGCTGTTCTGCACGACATCGACTTCTTAGTTGAGACTCTCTGGGTGACTCTGATGAGAAACTCTGCTTTAAAAAGAGAGAGAGAGAGAGAAAGAAAACTTTCCATCAGTTGTTTATGTTGTTGAAATCAGGGCAGGAAAAGAAGCGGGCTAGCCTGGTTGGAGTTGCACAATATGATGACCTATTTTGAACACACAGGGCGACGAGGCTCTTCAAAGCGTGTCTGAGCTCCAGAGAGGTTCATGTACACGTATAATACATATGTAATAAAGTACAAGCTCATGTGTGTATACTGTACAATGTTTCCCAGACCGGCCTCTCCTAACTCGTTTGTACTTACACTTCAACTCGCATACGCTGTACCGAAATACTCTCATACACTTAACTGAAATACTCTTATACGCTAGACTGAAATGTTGTTAACATTATACTGAAATGGTCTCATACAATGTATGGAAATGTCCTTATAAACTATACTGAAATGCTGTCATACACTACTGAAACGTCTTATACACTATACTGAAACGTGTGATACACTATACTGAAATACTGTCATACACTATACTGAAACGTCTCATACACTATACTGAAATATCCTTATACACTATACTGAAATGCCCTTATACACTAGTGATACTCTCTCGGTTACAAGCACCAACCAATCAGAGAAACCCTGGAAAAGCAAAGCTTAGATTAAACCCCTTGGATTGATGCTTCAAAGCTGCATCGACAGAATTAGTGCAAATATGCTTTCATGCTAGTGTTTACCACGACAAATGGCGCACAGCAGAGAGGAGGCCGATGCAGCTGCACACTAAGGCTTGCTCAAATTAAACCGAGAAGACGGCTCTGATTACGCACGCATGGGCGAGAGAGAGCGAGAGACATCTGAAGAGAGGCGTGAAGCAAGGCAGGAAAAGAGGGATATTGATGATCCACTTTAGACTACCTGCCAGTGAAAAAGTCGCTCAGCTGTTATTATTTACAAATCACATTCGTCATTTTCAGAGACTGAGCTGCTGAAGGGTATTGTTTGTGTGTGTGATGTGGTTGCTTTCCGTGTATGGGTATGAATTACTCTGCTGAACAGTCCACTGATAACGGATCAATCCTTCCTTTGTTTGGATCCTAAATGTGAAGAGTGGGCCTCGTTATTGGTTTGTCAGACAGCGGAGCTCACACACACACTCCTCTCAGCGATGCATTCACATGCTGCTCTGTTTAATTTAGGACTGTCAGATTATAGTAATTACGTTTAAGAAAATGCTTTCCAGAGTAATTTGCCCTTTTCTACCCTTGAAGATTGAACTGGATGGAGGAGGACCATTCTCCTTCTTTTACTCCGCTCCTGAAAAGTTCCACAGCGTCGGTAAATATGTTGGCGTTCGAGGTCTTATTGATCGCCACAGGTTTTTTGCTCGGCGACTGAAATGTATGTTTTGTGAAGTGACCCCAAATATTTCATAGGTATACACAACACTTTTAAAATAGATTTAAAATATAGCCTGATAGAATTTGTTTAATTTTTGGACAGAACGAAGGGGGGATCGGTCACACAGGACGATCGAGACGAGGCGTGATCTTAGCTAGCTTCATATTGGACCAGTGGCCGCGACGCAAAACCTTGAACTGGATAATAGTTTTCGTAGACAAACAGGAGCAGGGCCTTCCGCCAAATTTCCTCAGGTAACATCGTTCCTGAATCTTCTTCCCACCGATTCTTTAACCGGGTCTTTAAGGCGCCATATCATATGAATTTAATAGAGACAACTATGTGGTTGTGAAGGAAAAAGTTGGTGGATGTTGATATGAAACTGTGAAAATGTAGAAATATATTTTTCTAAAAGAGAGTGAAGAGAGAAATGTTCTCTAAATAAATGGTCCATCAAATCTTTTTGTTTTTCTTCATATTTATATGCTTTTCCTAACTTAATGGGGACGAATGGGCAAACAGGAAATCGAAACGATTTTATGTTTTCAACGTCCCTATTTTGTATTTTATACTGTTTAAGTTCTTTGGGATCTGTTTAAGCCGTCTAATTCACATGTAACGTTTTGATATTTTACACACATTTGTTTCAGTTGTTTATTAAGACATAGACGTCACTGTAAAATAAAAAAATTTATAATCTGAGATCTTTATGAGGTCATAAAACACATGAGAACTTTGATATGTCCTGCAATTTTGGGGGCGGGACATCCTTTCTAAACCATTTCTCTTATTTTTTATGCCATTTTTGAAGCCGAAAGAATCATAAAGAAGAGGAAGACTCTGATTATGAGTCATCCTCCCCTGATGAGAATGAGACCATTTATGCTGATCCTCTCTTTCTTTCTCAACCCCTCAGCAAACAAAATTCCAAAAATGAAAAGTTATCGTGATCCCGGTCCCCACTTGAACGAAAAGATAAACTTGGTGCTGCTAATGTCATCAAAATGGGTTCAGGCCTGGAGCGATATGCTGTGAGCCATGTCTAAGACATAAAAACAGCATTTTAGCTCTTCATAACACCGTCAATTGAGAAGGATAGGATGTTTGAGAAATTAGAGGGGAGGCATGTGTGTTGGAGAGACTTGGATGTGACCAACTGCTCATTTTGGCAGGAGACTATGAGTCAAAAGGGAAAATAACAGCGAGCTTCTGGAATACTGACACACTGGATGAGCAATACTATTTCCAGCCACCATGTGCCTGAAGGCATTCCATGTTTTCTCACGTGTCATATGCTTTAAGGATAGCAAAACCAGGCATGGCCGACGAGAGCTTTGCTAACTGGCGGCAAAACAGGACGTATTGGACAGTTTGGCTTAGCGATTATCCTGTTTTAACGTACGGACGCCCACCTGACTGTGGATGAATGTCTGATTGTGTTTCCTAGGCGCTGAAACACAATGAAGATCTATCTTTCCAATTTTAAGTCCAACCGTTTTGAGGGGACTTGAATATTTTTTCCATTGTGACATTATAGTTATTCTGGATGTATCACCTGGGTGGGTGGGGGTTATGTTTTGTACTTTTTTAATGTCCTGTTCAACTCTTTTTTTTCTCGCCACCGTCGCCCAGTACTTGCTCAAGGAGGAATTTGTTGGGTCTTTATTATATAAAGCGTTTGGTTTAGACCTGTTCTTTCTGGAAAGCACCTTCAGACAACTGTTTTTGTGAATTGGCGCTATATAAATAAAGATTGAGGCGGAGAGGGCAGCGAGGTGGACCAGAGGCTCATCTTTCTCAACCAAATCTTACGCTAGTTCAATTTTCTCCAGCAGTTACTGCTGTTTGTTGTTTTTCTAGTCGGAAAAGTTTTTCCTGTAAAATTTGAAAGTAATCCATGCAATATTATTTGTGTAATCGCGTTAAAACGGCGATGACAATTCCGTAATATCCTCGACTATTCAGCGATGTAATAATTTAATGGCCGATACAGCTACCACTTATGGGAACTGTAGCTCAACCCCCAAACACTACTCACATACACACACATAGAGAAGAGGGAAACTGGACCATCATCTTTGCTGCCCGCTCCAGAGAAAAGCTCCATAGCAACACCTGGTGGTCTGTAAAACAGCAGCTGTTATTATTCTCATTAAAGTTCAACTCATATTTTTGACTAATCATTACATCAAACCTTAACAAACGTGAAGGAGGTTTAGCATCAGCTTAGCAACATCTTTTTTTTCTCCCACCTTGATTATGAAGTAGCAGCTAACAGAAGTCTGCTGAAACCAAAGGGTGTCGTTCATCCAGTGGTACCTCGGAATTGTGTGTGTGTGTGTGTGTGTGTGTGTGTGTGTGTGTGTAATGACGATCATCAATGTAAACTACCCATGAAATTAAGACACAGGACAGAAGTGTTTTGCGCAGACGTTTGCATCAGAGTGTGCAAACAGGCCTTGAAATTAAGACGTTGAGGAGCCGTGTGTGTGCGTGCATATCTAAATGTGTGGGTAGGGGGTAACAGATATTCGAGCTACGAATATTTCAACCATTGTTAGAGGACCGAGAGGGGAGGGGAATGTGAAGACTCTTTCGGACATGATGACAGCTTGTCAAGCCCGCCTACGACGGTAACAGAAGTCTTTTTGTGGTCCTGCTGTATTGTGTGTGTGTGTGTGTGTGTGTGTGTGTGTGGGTGAGTGGGTGGGTGGGTGGGAGAGTGGGTGTTGTAAGGGTCAGGCTATTTTGTTTCCAATCATTTGTAAATAATAATGATAATAATAATACCTTTTATTAACGGGCCCTTTTCAGGACGATCAAGGTCACCTTACAGTTACACAATAATAAAAAAACACTAAATCTGAGAACAGAGTAAAAGGATATGCAATAAAAGTTAAAAAATAAATACAATTAAAGTCCAGGGCGATGGTGGCTCAGTTGGTAGAGTGGGGGTCCACTTATCTGAAGGTTGATGGTTCAATCCCCGACCACTGCGGTAAACACGTCCACGTGTCCTTGAGCAAGATCCCGAACCCCAAGTTAGTCCCAATGGCCGTTTCATTGGTGCGTGCATGATGGCGTGACTGGTTACCGCTCCTGATGAGCATGTGGCGCCTGCATTGCTGCCTCTATCTTCACTGTGTGAATGTTCGTGTGAATGTTCATATCAATGTTTGTGTGAATGTTTGTATGAACGTTAAAAAACAGTAACGTCATCCAGTCAGGAGCCTATGACCCTTCGTAGGACCAGCAATCACAGGATATGTATGAACGGAAATACAAGCTGCTGGTTCTTCACAGAGTCAGTCAACCATTCCTGCCCTTCTTCACACCTACCGTCAATAAATCACCCGTGTTGCATTTTTTTGGACCGTGGGAGGAAACCAGAGTTCCTGGACGGAACCCACGCAGACACAGGCAGAACATGCCAAGGCGTATTGGGTTTTGAATCCATAACAGTCTTTCTGTACATAAATCCAATAACCTTATGTTATGATGAAGGGTAATGAGACAAATGAAATGAAAAGAATTCGACACACTCTGTAGGTCATATAATAATAATCAGAATAATAATACTTTTTATCTATGGACGCCTTTCAAGGTCACCTTAGAGACACGACAATAAAAACAAAATATCAGAGTGATTTAACCCTGACCTCTCAGACGGTTTCATATGAAGTATTTAAAGGTAAATGTTCCTTTTTTTAAATATAATAAATGCTTCAGTGAGATTTTAAATGCCTGATGTTGTTTTTTACATTGTTATTTTTGCTTCTTTTACATCCGGCATCTGAGGCGTAGTTTCAAGCATCGTGTTCCAAAACCGTGATCTGAGTCCTGAGCTCTGTGTCCGGTCCAGCTCCGGCACCGGGATAGAATAACGTAGAGAAAAATCACCGATCCATTTCTCAGAACATGCGCACACGCGGGCCGCCGTCAGAGTCGCTGTCGGCCGGCGTGTTTCTCTGGGTCCCGTCATCAGATGTCCCGACTAACTCGAAATGTCACTTGTCTCCCTCCGATTCTTCTTCCTCACTAATCCTCCTCGTCTTCACTCCGCACTCTTTAAAATGCTACTGTGTGGGTGTGTGTGTTGATGTGAGTGCATATGTGTGTATGTATGTGTGTTGGTGTGAGTGTCTGTGTGTGTATATGTGTGTTGGTGTGAGAGCATATATGTGTGTATGCATGTCTGTGTGTGTGTATGTGTGTTGGTGTGAGTGTATGTCTGCGTGGGTCTGTATGTATGTATGAGGGTGTGTGTACAAGTGCGTGTGTGTGCATGTGTTTGAGTGTGTGAGTGCATTTGTGTGTGTCTGGGCATGTGTATGTGCATGTGTGTGTTTGAGTGTGTGTGTGTGTGTGTGTGTGTGTTTGAGTGTGTGTGTGTGTGTGTGTTTGATGGACACACTGCCGCTTTGCACCGCCCGCTTTCTACGGCGCCTGCAAGCAGAAGAGGTTCAGCGCATTGATTTTCTTGTGCCATTTTATAATTACGTGTCCTCTCTTTTTTTCTTTTTTGGCCCCTCTCTCTCTCTCTCTCTCTCTCTCTCTCTTTTATCCTGTCTCTCTTATCTCCCCACTCTCTCTTCTATTTTTCTAATTCCATCCCCTGATCCATTTTTGTGCCTCTCTGTACCCATGCTTGTTATCTCGGCAGCTTCTCTCTTTTTTCTCCCCTGTTTGATCTCAAACTTCTTAATTTCCTCTCTCATCTATGTCACTCCCTTTGGTTTCTCTTTTTGTACTCCGCCAGCGCCACTCTCCATTTTCCGCCTGTCATTTCTTGTCTTCTTCTGCTGATTTTCTCAACCTCCTTTTTTTTTCTTTTTCTTTTTTCCTAAATTTTATCATTAACCTTTTCCATTGTTCTGTTTCTTCCGTCTGCAGCGTCTCTGGAGTGTTCTCCGTCTTCACCGTAGCCTGACAGAGCAGAACCACCCGGCCTCATTAGGATGCAGAACCCGCCACCTCTCTGACCGCCTGACTTCTCTGCAGAACAACCTCTGCTTTCACATCTATCTACCCCTGTCGTCTTCGGAAATGGATATTGCAAGAAAAAAAAAAACCCAACTGTTCTTCCCAGCTTCTCCGGAGAATCTCTCACAAGTTCTGACTCGCCGTGTTTCCCCTCAGTCCAAACAATTCCTCCCAGCTTCCTGGAATCTGACCAACAGTTTCCATTACAGGCATTCCATCTCCCCTTCATTTGTGACCTTTGCAGCCCGGCCTCCGCCAGGCTTCTCACGCTGGAACTCCTACGCTCCTTTATTCCACTGCCTCTCCATCAAGAACCGCACCGGCAGCCAAGCCCTCCAGAATCACCCATCCAGAATTTAACACTTTCTTGGCCGGGTCTCCTCAAAGCACTGAAATACAAAGATAAACTCTGCACCGCTGCCTTGTGACTGGATGGTACCATCACACGGCCGAGGATACCATCACGCGGCGGACGATACCATCACGCGGCGGACGATACCATCACGCGGCGGACGATACCATCACGCGGCGGACGATACCATCACGCGGCGGACGATACCATCACAAGGTGGACGATACCATCTCAAGGTGGACGATACCATCACAAGGTGGACGATATCATCACAAGGTGGACGATATCATCACAAGGTGGACGATATCATCAAGCGGCGGACGATATCATCAAGCGGCGGACGATACCATCACAAGGTGGATGATACCATCACAAGGTGGACGATATCATCACATGGCGGACGATATCATCAAGCGGCGGACGATACCATCACGCGGCGGATGATACCATCACAAGTTGATGATACCATCACAAGGTGGACGATACCATCACAAGGTGGACGATATCATCAAGCGGCGGACGATACCATCACGTGGCGGATGATACCATCACAAGGTGGATGATACCATCACAAGGTGGATGATACCATCACAAGGTGGATGATACCATCACAAGGTGGATGATACCATCACGCGGCAGACGATACCATCATGTGGTATCGGCCAATCAAAAGACTGCTCATCTGCTTTTGGGGAAATCACCTTCTTTAAAGTAGCGTGACGTCTTTAACCTTGGATCAAATCCAGTCTCTTGGTCTGTTTGTGGCCCGTTTGACGTTAAGATGTGTTTTTTCTCCCAATCAGAATCAGGATCAGCTCCGTTGGCCATATATATGCATACAAGGAATTTGACTCTGGTTATCTGAGCTCTCACAGTACGAACGTCATATAAATCATTTTAAATTATATGGACAAGGCAGTAAACAAATATACAAGCTATAAAGAAATGGAGATGTTCTTGTTCTTGTGTTCTCAGACTTTAAGTAGTGGCGACATAAAGACTTCCTGAACCCCACTGCTTAAACCCCTCCTCCCTGATTCCCTCTTCTACGGCCGCAGAATGGGTTCTCCCGTCATAAACTGTGACCACGCCCCCTGAAGAGTCCTTGACTTTTGCCCTCTCCGCTCTCATGTGGAGAACTTCACTGTGAAATCTAGCAAAACAAGGGAAAAACACTGAACCTGGCATAACATTATGTACGCCGAATCAGGTTCTGCTCCCTCCCTCCCTCCCTACAAAATTAATGACATCATTTTAAATGAAAACACCGAAGCAGAACCCGAGGGGAGAGAGAGGTGGGGATGAACTGCGAGCAGGAAATTCCCTCGCCGTTCCTGAAAGCATCGTTCCAGTAGGTAAAAAGGAAACAACTGGAAAAGGGAGCGGCGGAAAGAAAAAAAAGCAAAAGGGGGGGCTTTTTTTGTGAGCCGAGAGATACTTGGACTTGAAGCTCTTCGCCACTAATGAGGAGGAGAAACAGGAGAGGAGATATCACAGATAAGGAGAGAAGAGCCTTTTTCATTTCCTCCCCTCTGTATCGCCGACTTTTTATTGCTCCGTCTGCTTTTCATCTCCCTGCTTGAAAATATTTTTAGACTGGATATATTGAAAACAGTGTAGAACAGTTGGTTCCGTGTGCAGAAGCTCATTACGGAACCTCTGCCTGTCGGCCTTTTAGGAGGATACACTGGATTCTAATTACCTCCGATGAGGAGCTCAGTTTGAATAATGGCCACTCACTGTTCATATTATTATAAGCATATTAACTGCACTTAATAGCACACCTCACTAAAAGACTGTAACCGTGTAAATATATGATAAAAATCCAGTTCTATCACCTGGTAACAACATCATTCTTTACCTGGATGGGACCTGTCAATCAAAGGAGCATAAAATAGCTTGTGGTTGAGGGAGGGGGAGAGGGTGGGGGCGTCAGCACCGGCCCCCTGAGAGTCACTGCGTGTTAATGGATTCCATTTGTACAAGGGTTCCTCTGTGTCCAGTCATTCATTGCTGGGATAGCAGCTGCAGCCTGATGGGCCCGCGACCCACCAGCAGATTGAATAGTATTGATCAGTTCTTCGGTCCTCCAGGAGCACAAAAGCCTCAAATTGTACGCGTGTGTGTGTGTATGTGTGTGCGTAAGTGTGTTTGTGTGTGTATGTGTGTGTGTGTGTGTGAGTGGGTGCTGACAGTCACATAGGAATGGAGTCGTTCGGGTTAAAACACAAGTGGTTATTTCACGGTCGGCCGGAGATGCGGTGTCCATGTCTGTCAAGGCCATCCGAGGAAGAGGAGGCACGAAGCTTCCGTTGAGTCTGGAATTTTTTCCCCTCTTCAATTTCAGATCAGAAAAGAGACAATATGTGAACTGGGGAAATGAAAAATGTTTTGTGACAAGCTGGAATCCTGGGTTAATTTATGCAAGTTGTGTTTTGCAGCTTCCTGTAGGCAGATGTTCTGCGTTTCACAGCCCCTACGGAGATACCGCACATTTGACACACAGGTTTCCTGCATCGTCATCGCTTTAAAACAGGCTTGTAGTTTAGATGCTGTGACAGCGTTGTGAAGAGAGGGAGGCAGATACGGGTGTTCAGGGAGGAGAGCCCTTATTTGATTTTTTTGTGGCTTCTAAGCTTCTTTTTTTTTTTTTTAAAGAGGATCCACCCCGTCTTTAAAATGAGCGCCTGAGTTATAAACAACAACGGAATAAAAAAGACCTATTTTAGCGTAATAAAGTTAAAGAGTTATACAGGAAAAGACTAGTGGATGCAGCAGTCAAAGAAATATGTAATACATTTTTATAACGTGACACTTCAAAAATAATTCAATTTCAAAATCGTACAGGTGAGCATCTGATAAAGTTGACATGCATGTTAGCTTAGCATAAGTTCAGAAACCGGGCGGAAGTATATGACCGCTTACTTCCACACTCAACCTCGTAAATTCACAGCAACAAGTTAATCAAAACTTATCAGTACCAGGATAACGTCATCAGAATGGACTCAATGCTTTTCCCCATCTCAGTGGTCACCATCATACGTAGCAGAATGGGAGGGGCTTAGAAAACTTTCAAACGTCTCGGCCGATGTGCAGGATTTCAGATTCACTCGAAATAGTGAGCGCATTAGAAGGTTCATTGTAATTAAATTGAAAAAGTCATAAGATAAGCAGATACAAAATAAAGCTGTTTATAGATTAAGGTAGGTAAAGGGAAATTAGCAACCACTTCCCCGAAAAATCTGGGTTCCATGAGGTTAAACCTGTAACTAAAGGTCGGCCATCACAACGGACACTTTATAAAAAGAGGAAAATGGAATTTTTAGGCTATTTTTGAAAGTGACGGCCATCAACTCAGGTCGGTATAACGGACAGTTTGACAGAATACTTTACTTTAAATTCAACGACCAATCAGGTACGTATACTGACATACAGCTGAAGATCAACTAAAGTTTTTTATACATTTATTTATGTAAAAACGGAATTGTTGTTCTGCAATTAAAGTAAGCATTTACAACTTAAATCAATAATTTAGACCCAAAAAATAACAAACTGTTTAATTAAGCGTTAGCAGGTGAAGTAATTTCTTTAATTTTTTTTTTTATAGTGCATGGTTAGACCCCGAAAGCATAATAAGTGAAAATAAAGTGTTTAAAAACACTTTTTTTTTCACTGTATTACTTTCAAAAATCCTAAAATATAGACCAGCAAATTAATAATTATTTAATATTGGCTTTATTCCTGCAGCATTTGAAGACAAATGTGAAACACTATAAAAAGGGAGTTGTCGGTGGTTTTAAAACAAAAATTTATTTTCCATTGTTGACACAATTACATAAAGTATTCTAAACTTAAATTTTAGACTCGATATTACTTCATTTAATTGAGTTTTACACTTTTTTCTTCTTTTTTTTTTTTACAGTGTAGTGGGCTTAGCCTGCCACGCAGAGTGGAAACGGGGGGGGAAACAAAATATCGAGGACATCATGAAAAATCCTCGTCTAACTCTATGTTTAAATCCTCGTCTAACAGTATATTTCTAAAAAGCGTTTTTTTCTTTTTCTTTTGGTTAAATTCAGAATTAAACCGTTTTTAGAGTTTTGCTGTGATGAAGCCTTCGCGTTCATGCAGAGAGCCTGACAAAAGCAAAATCTGAGCATTCTCAAAAGGTCGGCGTGGAGCAGGGCGTGAGACCCACATCTTCTGACCTCAGTATAGAAAGCACTTGTGTTGGATTTCATCTTCTTTTCTTTTTTTTCAAAATGGCGGCCCCTGATAAGAAAAGCAGCGAGTCCGTTACGGATCATTATAATAGAGTTGAATTCTGCGGGCTGGGATCGGATTGTGCGTTTGCTCTAACATCCTGTAATCACCAGCCTGAGATCCAGGCGACGGTGCCGAGGTGTCCGAGGACTTGCCTGAACCGGTTCAGCCCATACCCTATAAGTATCTGTAAGAGGTTTGGCCCATGATGCAAAGCGTGCCGTTGCACAATGCCAGACTAGACCTCACGCCACAGTGTTGCACAATGGGTCTGAGATGTGCAACGGTGCATTCAAGGCCCAGGATTTGTTTAAAGTACAGAAGCACACACCCGGTGACTCAGCAGTAAACAAAGTCACCGATGTTCACAGGGTTTTTTGTTCCTGTCACGTTGACAGGTTTCACCCATTCTGGACCTTCCTGGTTGTTTGTGTAGCCAACGAGCGAGAAGACCGTCTCTCCTCCCGTCCTCTCCACATATCAGGTGCCTAATGATGGGTATCGATGATATTGATATCATGAGTATAAATAATAAACACATTAACGATCAGGTAGGATGTGCTCTCTCTTCATTCTGTCTTTGTTGTGTATTTATTACTGCGTTATTACTCTGATCGGGTCGAACAACCTGTAGAGCCCGGGTTACAACCCAGATGTAAATAAAATAGCTTTTAACCCAGCTCACCGCTTGTCCAGGAACTCCAGCTTCCTCCCACAGTCCAAAAACATGTGATATTGGTGACACTAAAATGACCCGTAGGAGTGAGTGTAAGTGTGAGTTGTTGTATGTCTACGTGTCGGCCCTCCGATGAACTGGCGACCTGTCCAGGGTTGACCCCGCCTCTCACCCGATGTCAGCTGGGATAAGCTCCAGCCCCAACGTGACCCTGAACAGGATAAAAGGTAGATAATGAATGAATGAATGAATGTATACACAATAAAAAAGATGATAAATCGGCTTTAAGGCTCGGATGAATATGTATATTTTATATAAATACATATATATATATTGTATGTATATATATATATATATATATATATATATATATATATATACAGTAAAAAAGATAACTGGTCTTTGTTCTCACCATGTATATATTTTTATACTTATGTATACTTATATAAGTTTACATATGTATATATATGTGTGTATTTACATATAAGTATGTATATATGCATATGTATACATATATATGTATACATATAAGTAAAAACTTATTATTTAAATATATATAGTAATAAAATATAGATATAAACCTATATATAGATATAAAGTAGAAAATATGATAAAGGCTCGTTTGAACTTTAGAGTATGTGTATATTTCCATATATGTATGTATTTATTACTGACTCTACAGTTTGGTTGAAGTAAATTTATACAGTATTTATAGTCTTTGTAAATTTCTTATCTGATGTAAATTCTTGGGGACTACAGCCGATCAAATGGACGTAGTCAGGTGGAATGTAGGCTGGTATTTATATCTGGAATACAGTCAAGTAGATGTGGTATATTTGAAAATATTCTAGTAGTAAAAGTATTCTTGTTTAGAGTTTAGTAGAGAAGTAATCAAGTAAATTCTGAGGTTGGACGGATCGGTGATTATAATCTTATGAAAAACCTTAAGTCCAAAATGGTGACTGGATGTGAGAGTGTTTTTAATGGACTTACAGGGTCTGGGTCAATGAAACATTTAGTCCAGAAAGTTCATAAGAAGTCAGAGTTAGAAATTCAAGTTGGTCTTAATGAAGTCTGACTCTGACACCTGATCCCATGATGCCGCATCATCGTCTAATTACCCGTTCTCCGTCTGTTGGGTCACTTTAACAATAATACAGCGATGATGCAGCCCGAAGGAATGGGTCAGAACCTGCACCCGGCTGGATTTCTGTGAATCACACACACAAACACACATCATTCTAGAATCTTGGGTACATTTCACATCACAACTAAACCTATTGTTATTAAAAATGTATAATAAATTAAACAGATTTGAATAAAAATACTAATTATATTGAACTTTCACTAATGATAATCCTTCATTTACGTAAGATATTAATTTTAAAAAAAACGTCCCACACAGGAATGACTGATTCATATATTCAACTGGAATTAATCATTAAAAGTCAAATTTAAGTAATTTGTTCTTAAAAAATATTTTTAAAAAATATATATATATTATTTGTCTGTCTGCATGTTCTGATCAACTCTGTTATCTCCGTTACAAAACCACAACTAAAATCTGCTCAAATTTCCCAGATGAGTCATGTGACCTGCTCCCAGTGATGTCACTTCCTGTGATGGGAAACTCTGAGTCACGTCAGGCTTCTTCTCTCCTTTTTTATACAAAATATTGAGGATACACCAACAGCAGATTCATTATTTACCAACTATGTTATCGTGATGTTACGTTGAATCTTTAAATTACATTTTTAAAAACAATAGTCTTCAGAAATCCATGGAATTGTGTTTTCAGACATGCCGTGGGATCCGGTTTGAGGTAAGCTCATGGAGTTACGGAACAAAATGTCGGTAAAAGTCACGTCTGTTTCTGGTTTAAGAAGTTGACTCATAACAGTTGAGTCAAATGTTCCAAATACATTAAATACCTTCTCCAGTTTATCATTTAATCAGGATAATTTAATGTAAAGGCTAGATTAGCGGTAGCTGTCCAGGTTGAGGAAATGTAATAATATAATATAATAGGTATAATGATATATAATATAACTGCTGATTTCAAAGCTGTTTGTTTAGCCTTTAAAAAGTATCATTACAGATGTTTTATCGATAATAAATTGATCAGAAGCTGATTTCATTTCAAACTGTTTCAGACATTTTTAAAGATATTTTTAGGAGAAAGTTCACCATCTTGGCAACTTATTGGTAAAATGTGTTTTATGCAACTGACAGCTGAATTCATGAAGATGTAATAGTTCTCTTATGAAAGATGGGGTTTTAAATTGTATCACACTTTTATCTATAAACATTTGACCCAGTTTGTCTCTAACAGTGTTGACCTTTTTTTTGTTTTTCATAATAAACATTTTAAACCCCACAGATGCAGAAATAGAAGATGCTGAAAATGTAACATTTAAAGATATTTCTGTGTGGCAGCAAAGTTTAATGGAAAAAACACTTTCTTTGCTTTCTTTCTATCCTGGAAATGTACCTGCATTTCTGGAATGGACCATGAACAAACAAACCAGAGGGAACGCGGTAGCAGGAATAATCTCTGTATCTTCACAAACTCTCTCTCGGATCTGAAACATCTCTCTCGGATCTGAAACATCTCTCTCTCTGATCTGAAAAATCTTTCTCTCTATGATCTGAACTATAAATCTCTCTGATCTGAAACATCTCTCTCTCTGATCTGAAACATCTCTCTCTCTCTGATCTGAAACATCTCTCTCTGATCCGGAACATCTCTATCTGATCTGAAACATCTCTCTCTCTGATCTGAAACATCTCTCTCTGATCTGGAACATCTCTCTCTCTGATCTGAAACATCTCTCTGTGATCTGAAACATTTATCTCTGTGATTTTGAACATCTCTATCTTATCTGGAAAATCTCTCTCTCTGATCCGAAATATCTCTCTCTGTTCTGAAACATTTCTGTCTGGTCCAAAACATCTCTATCCCCGAATTTAAATATCTCTCTATGATCTGAACCATCTCTCTGATCTGAAACATCTCTTTCTCTGATCTGAAACATTTATTTCTCTGATCTGGAACATCTCTATCTGATCTGAAACATTTCTCTCTTTGATCTGAAATATATATCTGAAATATCTCTCTCATTGATCTGAAACATCTCTCTCCCTGTTCTGAAACATCTCTCTCCCTGTTCTGAAACATCTCTCTCTCTCTCTCCCTGGTCTGAAACATCTCTCTCCGATCAGAAACATCTCTCTCTCTCTCTCTCTCTATCTGTGTAGGAATGGAGAGGTGGAGTTTGGATCTCCACCATAAACTTCTCTCTTTACATCAAAAATAAATACCATTTGCCCTGTTTTGGTCCAAATGTACTTTTCCATCTTGTGTTTGGGTCCCTGTCTGAGGGAGAGGACAACTGGATCAAATACAGACATTAAGTCTGTATAACCACAATTACATTATATTCATTATCCTTCAGCTTCAGTTAATATATATATATATATATATATATATATATATTCATCAAATTTGGACTAAATTGGACCGACAGCTGAGAAATAATGACCGGAGAACTTTTAGAGATAAAGCTTTAAATAAAGTTATTATGTTGAAATGATATTAACTCCACAATCTTCCCAACTTTCCGTAGATATAATTCTACGTTATATAATAATATAATTGTTATAAACTCCTTGCATGGGTTTCTATGTTTTAAGTCCTTATCTACTAAAATGATCCTCTCGTCATTTTTTCAATCTGGGCTCTTTTTCTTTGAAGATAGAAAAGCGGATCGACCAACTGGATGACAGAGGGCCATACATTAAGGAGCCAATTATCGCCCACATGCTCTTTAGCGAGGAGCAGGAGCCAAATTAGCAGCAGATTTATTGTGTCCTGTGCAGAGAGGAAGTTTAGACGCATCATTCCCAGCGTCTAAAGATGGAAATGTTTCTGGTAGGAGTTTGCATTTGAAGACCTGGACTCGCTAATTAAAACCTTTGCACGCATTTCTGCTTCTGCTCGTTTATTAATGTGCAGCCGTCGGGTGGTAAGTGTGTGGTTGTGTATCGAGGTGTGTGTGTTCAGACAGTGTGTGGTCGTCTGTCCACAGTTTGAGGGACAAATAATATGAGGAAGCAAAAACATAAATCACAACAACATCCAGACTGGACACACCTGGAGTGTGTGTGTGTGTGTGTGTGTGTGTATGAGTATGTATAAGTGTGGGAGTGGGTTAAAGTGTGTGTTTGTGTGAGTGGGTGTGTTGGCATGTGTGTGTAGGTGTGTGTATGTTAGTGAGAGTGTTTGTCTGTGTGTGTGAGAGAGTGTCCGGGAATGTGTGAGAATGTGTTTTTGAGTGTGTGTTCGAAAGTGAGTGTGTGTGTGCGTGTTTGTGATTGTTTTTGTGTGTGTGTGTGTTTGTGATAGTTTTTGTGTGTGTGTGTGTGTGTGTGTACAATCCGCTCACATAGAACTCTTACTAATCTCACATCCACTCACCAGAGATGATGAAACCAAGAACAAAGTCTGGTTTGTTGTTTTGTTTCTTCATCTCAGCGTTTTTTTTCTCAGTGTTACAACTCAGACTGTCAAAATACGCACAAACATGTTTTCTGGACGCACACTTTCTGTGAATGATATATATTAATAATTAAAACGCTTGATAATTTATCTTTAATAGTAATTTAAGAGGTTTATGAAGGGGGAATTAAAACACATAGACTTTTAAAATCAAAGTTAAAACCAGCTGATTATGAGCCCTCCAATATTGTAGATTTTAATTCTTCAACATCCCTTTATTCCTCCATCCAGTCATTCCTCCATCCATCCAGTCATTCCTCCATCCATCCCTTCATTCCTCCATCCACTCATCCATCCATCCCTTCATACATACATCCCTTCATACATCCATCCCTTCATTCCTCCATCCATCCTTCCCTTCATACATCCATCCCTTCATACATTCATCCATCCCTTCATACATTCATTCCTCCATCCCTTCATTCCTCTATCCCTTTATTCCTCCATCCATCCATCCCTTCATTCCTTCATACATCCCTTCATACATCCATACATCCCTTCATTCATCCATCCATCCATCCCTTCATTCTTCCATCCATCCATCCCTTCATCTCTCCATACATCCATCCCTTCATCCATCCATCCCTTCACACATCCCTCCCTTCATCCATCATCCCTTCATCTCTCCATCCATCCCTTCAAATATTCATACATCCATCCCTTCATACATCCATCCATCCTTTCATCCCTCCATCCATCCATTCTTTCATCCATCCATCCCTTCATACATCCATCCTTTTATCCGTTCATCTCTCCATCCATTGTTTTCTGGGGTCGGGTTTCAGTGGCAGCAGGACAAGCAAACATCCCTTTCCACAGCAACACTCTGCAGCTCATCCTGAGGAGTTCTAAGCTGTTCCCAGGCAACATGAGATACGTAGTCCCTCCAGGGAGTTCTTGGTCTCCCCCAGGATCTCCTCCCAGATGGATGTGCCCAGAAAAACCCTACAGAAGGAGGCAATTTCTGCCTGAAGTACTCTCTCTGGATTCCTCTCTGGTGAACCGTACCCCGCTCCTCGCCCAATGTCAGTGTAAACCCCCCCACCGGCATCATCTAAGAGATGCAGTTCTCAGCTCCACCAACCCGACCCCCTCCTCACCTCCAATCAGCCTGCAGATAAATTAAGTGACGGTAAGATATACTTCATTGTCCCCCAAGGGAAATTTGTCCTAGACGTCGACCAACTACAAATTCACAGAAACTAGAAAGCAGAACATGTCAATAAGTCCAAATCTACATAGAAATACCCATAATGCCATAAGGCTAATCATACTAAAGGGTTTCCCACCCTGGTAGACCAGGAGGTGCTGTTATGACTCTAAAAGTCACTAATGAATGATTTATTAATCATGCTCATAGATAAAAGCTACAAAACTAATGTATATGTAAAAAAAAATGTTGTTTAAATTTGAGTCTCCAGCGTCTTCTTTCTGTCTTTCTACACGACGTACGAGGAACCTGATCTTATTTCTTAAAAAAACTAATTGTACCAAGGCGTCATGATTAATCCCGCGCTCAAATCGATGGTCGGTTGAATTGGAATTGATGTCTAGAAACTCCACGCGCTGTAGTAGGTTTGCTGTACAAGCGCGGTTGGTGCGAGGCAGGAGGTGGAGGTGGCGGCTAACGGGCTTGAGGGATGAACAGAGAGAGAGTTATGACAGAAAATCGCTAGCGTTCAGTCCTGAGACCTGCTGCACACGCCCACAGCGCTGAGTGGAATCTGCTGCTGTGTGACTGCAGAATCTCTCCCCGCTGTTATTGCACCTCTCACCGTTTCTCTTATCTCGCTTTCTGTTTGGCGGCTCTAATCCCATCCATCACTTATTCCGAGTATCTCAAACGTTTGCTTTCTCATCTCCTCCGTCCCTGGCCTCACACTTTTCCGGCTGGGTTCTGTTGTTCTTTTCCGTCACTTTGGTTCCGTTTCTCACTTCTTCACCCGTTGGCATTTCTTCCTCTCTCTATTCCCCCACTCATCCTCATCCTATTGATTCCGCATTCCCGTCCTCCTCCGTCACAGGGTGGCGTTAAGCTCAAGCCGGCCACTCCGTATGAATTAAACATCTTAGACGGAGCCCTGCGGAGCCCCATTGGAGCGTCAGGGCGAGCTCTGGAGCTCAGATAGAGGGGCTCGGACCCCTCGCTGTTCTCCACTGAGCCACGAGGGTTATCCCATGTGTTACTCTGTTCTATTGTCGCGGGAGAGAAAGCAAGACGCCTTCTTTAGCAGAAAAGCCTCAGCGCCCCGATGAATAAAAACGTTCCTCTCATCCGTTCCTGCCTCTCTTCTCTTATCTTGCTTGAGTGTGTGTTGTTTTCAAGTCTTCCTCGCCTTTATCTTCTCGCTTCTTTGGTTTTTGATGTCTTTGCTTTTTGTCTTTCGGTTGTTTCTCCTCCCCTTCTCACCTTAAATCATCTCTCTGATGAATTTCATCTTTGCCTCTGCCGAGCTGGCTGATCCTCTGCCCTGCTTTAAGGGGTCGATTGTGGGCCGATTGAGAGTGGAACACACATTCCACAGTTTAATTACCAACTTGGCCTCCTTCACAGCAGGATGGGCTGTCATGAATGTTCTCTGCTCTCTTGGGAGGGTCTGTTAACTGGTTCTGAACTGGTTACACCCACCTCATGATCCAAGGTGTTTACGCATATTAACAAATTGCATATTATAATATATTGCATATTATATCATAGTTCAAATTATAATATATTGCATATTAACATATTGCGTATTATAACATATTGCATAGTAACATAATGCATATTTAAACATAATGCATATTAACTTTCTCCTGCTTTTCTTTTTAAATGCTCTCTAGATTTATTGTATGAAATTTTTTTTGTAGCATTCTATCAATCCTTTATTTCACTATTTTATTTAATTGTATGAATTTATTATATTTAGGCTTTTCATAAACGTCTTTGAAATTTATTTTGAATTTTAAAATATTTTAACCGTCCCTACATATCTTTATTTATTCTTTTTTTTTAACTTTATTTAAACTGCATGTTAAAACACTTTGGGCTGGATTTCCTTTCTAAAAGATGCTATACAAATAAACGCATTTTTTGTTATTATTATTATTATTATTTTTATTATTATTAACGCACCGGCTTCCATGGCATTGTTCGAGTTCACCGCTCGCTGAATAAAGTTGTGTTGGAAGTCTCCCCCCGACTCTTCCTCCTCTTCTCTCTGATCTTGCCAAAGTGACCGATAAGAAACCCTTCAGAGTAACTGATGTCGCTAATTTTGGCGAGGATCGTCCCCGCCTGCGCTGCGTGTTTATCTCTCCCGGCATCGGCGTCTCCGCCCCCGGCGTCAAGCACGTTCTGTATCTTCAGAGAGCGGCCATCAGGAGGGTCGAGGAGGCTAAGCCTCGTTATCGGCCTGGGCTGTGCGTTGGCAGCACAGATCAAACTGACATCCATCCGGTCGTGAACTCCCAGTCTCCCGGCTCTGCTCTCGTCTCCAGCAGCCGCTTTTTATGGGGCTTTATCTCGCCAGCTTTGTCACGACCGGCGTCGGAGCGCTGCAGAGGATAATGCTCACATCCGTTACGCTGATTTACTGCAGCAACCTTTCAAAGTTTCTTCTTTCAAGTCCGACGACAGGAAGAAGGAGAACCTCGGTGCTAAAGAGGCAAATAATGGGTCGGGGGGGGAAAATGGCGGATAAAAAAAAAACACCCTTTTATGCTCAGTTCAGCTCTCTCTCCTCAGCTGAACCGCTTTCCTGAGTCTTCCCCTTAAATCAGGCCCTTAGATATCCTTTTATCGGAATTCATCGCCCGAATCTATCCGAGCTTTGGTTTTTATCCCAGCGCTACAGGACGGCTGGTTTAGTCCGAGCACGGCCCAATAATCACAGGTGGGGCTCACTGGAGAGAGAAAAACAGTTTTTCAGTGTACTCAGAGAACTTTGACACGAAATTTATTTGTATATTTCACATATAAAGCCACAGAAAGGATTGATTATTTTTGTTTTTCTCAATTGTGGTCAGAACAAATGGACCGCGATTAGTGGCCGGCATCAGAAAAAAAGTTATTTTATTCTAATGAGGTGTTCTTATTTTATCTTATTTTACTTCGTAGTCATAACCGCTAAAATTCCAAAATATTAGAGATTCGTCATCGCTGCTCCCGTCGCGTCCACATCCAAAGATCCTTTGCGTTAACGTGATAACTCAAGTACCATTACATAGTTCATTTTCAAACTTTAAAGCCACGTAGACTTTAGTATGAGGAAGAACTGAATTGATTTTGTGAAAGGTCAGTTATATAATTCTGACACTAGGGGAAGATTTGTCACCAAAAGTTTTCCGAGCAAAATTTCCCAATCGCTGGTCAGATTGAGTGCATATGAATAAACGCGAGAAAATCTATCTATCCTGTAAGCATCATATTTTACATTAATCTTTTATATTTTACTCACTAGGGGGAGCTTTTTTACAGAAACCACTTTTTTCATACATGGCTTGTTAACCGTTGGTTGGATTTAGTCCAAATCTTTATTGTGTGTGTATCAACAGGAGGAGATATATTTTCATATTTTACTCACTTTTTGAAACAAAAAAGTTTCTTCTAACGACTGAGGGGGATGGCTCGTACAACGCAGGGGAATGGGGGCCTTTCAGGGATGTATCCTTGCCGCCGGGGACAATAGTAGAGATCTAGTTGATTAGTTGTTATTGTTTTGCGGTTGCATGTTTGTTTCTTCTGTGAAGGTATTTGTACTTTATGTGCCTTATAAATAAACTTTATTGTCATTATTATTATTAATTTCTGCTTTTATTTTAAAGGTACAGAACACGGCGTGATATTCTATATATACATAGTGCCAAACGTTTCACCAGCATTGAGTTTGATTATATATCTTTGAATAAACGTACCATTCTACTTTTTGTCATAATCAGCAGAAAATCAGAATAGTTTTATTAACGTTTGCGTAGAATGAGTCATTTATATCTCCACCATGTTTGTCAAAGGAACATGAAGACCCTCACTGCGCCCTCTCTTCTACCCGGGGGAACAAGGACTCTCGCACCGTGCGGTCGTCTTTTTCCACCAAGTTGAATCCCCAACTTTTTACTTTTCAACGCTTTCACTGGTCTTCATTTTTTTTACCTTCCACCATGGTGAGTTGCTTTTTCTTGTGCTGAAAAGTATGTCCCAATTTGTCAAAGTTTGGGGACAGGGCCCCCGCTGTGACTGTCAACGCCACCACAATGCAGAGGAAATCATATTATCTTTGACAACCAGATCTCCAGAATAAAATAACAAAAGAAATTCTAAATATATCTGCCTAAAGGAACCGCATCACCTGACAGGCTACTGGATAACAGACGTCCCTGCATCAGAATCCTTTAATGTCCTCGCCAAAGAGAAGAAGCACAATGTCTTTATATTAGAGATGCGCCGATTGCGATTTTCTGGGCCGATAAGAGACTTCGTTTATAAAGTCTGACCGGCTGATACCGATATTTTTCCTTCAAAGATTAAGGAAAAACATCAAACTAATGCATTTTAGATGCTCTTATTTTGAAGAACTTCTGTGGACGTAACAAGGCTGGTGGGCCTTGTGTATGTGTTCTATCCTGTTGAAATCAATATTCCCTCCGTCCGACCAATTATATGACATTTTGAAGTGAAAATAAAACTTTCCACGCCTCGCTCAGTCCATTATATGTTATATCTTGGCTTTGTTCAGGGACCTCAGGGCTTGTGGTTGGCTCTGAGCTCCTGCTAGCCTCAGCCGCTCTTCTAACGCGAGCTTTTGACTTGCTATATTCCTAAGGGGATTAAATTTGAAGTTTATAATTACGTCCATTGGGCAGAACGCTTTTGGGGTTGTTCCCGCGGAGCTCCTTTTGTCCTTAATTTTTGAAACCGTAAATGGCCGTAGTGATACATACATTCAGCGGCTCGTATCTGGCTCTTAGCTCCCGCTAGCCTTAGCCGCTCTGCTAACGCAAGCTTCTCAACTTACTACGTTCCTCGGAGTGATTACATGTGAAATGTGTGATTAAATATCTTAGACACTCTAATTTTACCATAAAGGGACAACTTATTGATTGATTACATGAATTTTGTATTTCATGGAAAATAGTCAGCTCTAATTTGATTAGCTGAACCTAAAACATGTTTTAAGAAAAATATTTGACCCTTACTGGACTTTTTTTTGTTGTCGTATCAAGTGACATAATTCTGTTTAGTAAGTCTTCACATGCTTTAATACGCCACAGAAAACTAAAATCCTACTCATGAAATAGAACTTTGCCAAAAGCCACGGTTACTGCCTCCTCGTCCTTTGACCCCTTTTGACCTGTGGTATCCCTCAGGGCTCCACCCTTGGCCCCTAACTGTTTAGCAAATACAAGCTGCAACTGGGTCGTATTATAAACAAGTTCAGTCACATTTTTCAACGAGCAACCGCGACTCAGATAAGCTCAACCGAACGCCTGAGCAGGACGTTTAAGGGTTAAGATTGTCCAAACGCATCCAGTGACATCAGCTCTCTGAGATTTCAGATAACTGTGCATCTGATTCCAGGCACAACCAGAGGCAGCAGCGTACTTTAATGACCTTTTTCCAAATTCACCAGACCGTAGGAGTAAGCCCCCATGGGAACAGAGACAACAACTTCCTTTAACTCTATTTTGGTGAACTTAGTCAATGTAGAGCAGATCCATTTAAGAGATTATTTCCCCATGAAGCCAACAAATCAATCAATTCAAGTCCTTAAGGGATCAAACGTTTTATATAAAATCATATTTTTTTTTGACTCTTTGTGGAAGCCATTTCTCAGCAACAGCTGCTCGCTGTGATTGCATTCTCTAATTGCCTCTGAATACACGACTCAAGACGTGTTTGTGCGGCGTTTACTGTGCATTACACAATAAGAACCACACAGGGGGAAGGATTAGCAGCGGCGGAGGAGTAAAGGTCCACGAGAACGTTTCATGTGAGGTGAGAATCAGCCGTTAAATTCTCCTCAGTGGCCTCTAAGTGTTTGCTGTTGTCCATAAACACGTCGACTAAACTTAACTGTTTAATTAAAACGCATTTTGCTGTTAGTGCCAGTAAACATGGGAAGTTTCAACTTGAATTAATCTCATATTCTTGTTTCTCGTGAAAACATCAAACCGTGAAGGTCTGTCTGGAACTACGGAGGAGTTTTTGGGCCGCCTTGAATAATATAGAAAATATATATATATCAGCAGAATAAAGTCTTAATTTTAGGAGAATGAAGTCGGAATTTTATGTCTGCTGAGAGGGAAGTTTTTATAATATGGGTTTTCGCCATCTATTGTCTTAGGTGCTGTGCTGTGCCACACACACACATACACACACACACACAGACACACACCTACAGAAACACATACACTCACACGCACACAAACACACATTTGATTTGTCAAACTTATATTATTATTGAAATAGACAGAAAAGTTGAGCCATTCCTCATTTCTCCTCCTTTGAGTAACCTTAACTTTATTCTCGCAAAATTACGACTTTTTTATCGTAAAATGTGTCTTTTTCTATTAAAACTATGACATTTTTTGTAAAATTACGACCTTATTTTCATAAAATTACGACTTTCTCTTGTGAAATACAGCTTTTCTTCTCGTAAAATTATTACTTTTTTCTCATAAAATTCCAACTCTTCTCTCATAAAATGACTTTTTCTCGAAAAAGAAAAAGAAGAAACTTGTTCTTTTAAAATTACGACTTTCCTCTCATGAAAGTACGTTTTCTCGTAAAATAATGACTTTTTCTTGTCCAATTAAAACTTTTTTGTCCTAATTTTACGACTTTAACCTCCTTATCTCTTTTATTTTCTTTTGTCAACCTGGAGTTGAGTAATACTCACTCTTATATATAACTTAGCACAAAATACAAAATTAAATAGTCTTTAAAAACAAGTCAGAAATATGCTATTCAAATATTATAGAATAAATAATTATGTCATTTGCTATAGTGGTTTTTAGTAAATGTTATTAGAAGATGGGTAAACTGTTGTGGGCAGTTTTCAGCGCCGGGCGGCTGCAGAGGATTTACAGCTGTGAGATTTTACTGCAGCAGATCCTAATGAGCTCCAGCACCGAGCCAAGGTCACTCCAGAACCGGTGCGGCTCATTAATGTGGTTTTAATAGTTTCTGGACTGAGGTGAGGGGTCATTTGCTCAGAGGATTACGTTGGATGTTGGACACAGAGACAATGTTCTGCTCTATTCATGGATATTCCTGATAAGTCAATCACAAAAACCTAAACTTTAAGATGATACTTTAACTTAATTTACTTTTTTTTTTCAGTTTTCAAACAAAAATCTTCATAAACAATTAGCAATAGCGACAGCAGGCTGCTAGCACACTCCAGCCGTGCGTGACACCCGCACCATGGAGCGTGAGAGCACCAATCGTTATCTTTTCTTCCGCGGGTTATTTATTCGTAGAGTGTGCGTTGGAATCAAACAGCAACAAAAAATCTAAAATCGTACAGCGTGAGCTCATACGATCCAAACCTCCATCTAAACCTTCTAAACCTGAAGCTGAGTTCCTGAAACCGGCAGTTGTATTCTACTGTGTCTCCTGGCAGGCCGCGGTCCTGATGGACGACCTCTATGCGTTTTTGGCGTGAGGATATCGCCCCTTCATGAATTCTGTACTGCTATAATTGCCTCTAGTTTGAATATTTTAGTTCAATAATCATCAGTCAGTTAGTTAAGTGGATGGAACTCTGGTTCCTGCTTCTTCAGCTTCACACAAACCTGCGCGTCTTTTAGGTTATTGATGTCGATCTGAAAGAAATAATATTCCAAGGATGTTGCTGTTGGTTCAAACCGTTCAATTCATTCCAAGCTGGAGTTTTTCTAGGTGGCTCATCCTGTCGTCTGTATCTGTGCCCATCCTGGTCACCGCAATCTGGTGCTGCTGGCAGGAGAAACAAACCGCACCTCCACCCATAGGAATCCTCAATGCAGTAAATGGACGGAGATGATCTGCAGCGCCGTTCTCATCGGAGCCGGTTTAATCAAGGATCACGTATCTGTCAGGCTTCGGCTATTTCTGTCATTTCTATGATGCATAGCCAAGAGATGCCGGCTCTGTTTTATTTATTCCCTGCTCTCTCTCTCTCTCTCTCTCTCTCTCTCTCTCTCTCTTTCTCTCTGTCACTGTGAAACCTTTTTTCTGCCCTCGTTATTTTAAATCTTTAATTCCCCCTTCCTTTCGTCCTTTCGGTTACGTAATAAATTCGGAAGCGTATCTTCTTTCCAGGGAAACTTTGACTTCCTGCGGCAGCAGTGCTGGTCATGGATGGTCCGAGCTACAAGCCGACGCCCACTGCTGAGTGGCTTTTTCCCAGCAGCGCCTCGCACACCTGTGTCCTCCGCCGTTCATCATCAAGGGGGTAGGGAGAGTTATTACCTCCATGTTTATGAGTCAGGCAGAGTCAATTATTCCTCTTACAGGAGAGAACGGAGAAGAAGAAGAAGAAGAAGAAGAAGAAGAAGAAGAGGTGAGTGTGTACGTGGCAAACCTCTCCTCCCCCAAGGCTGTGTGTCGGAGAATGTTTCTTGGGTTGTGCAAATGTGCCAATTGCTGCACAGGTTGTGAGAGAAAATAAATCTCCACCCTCTGCTCCTCCATACTGATGGAGCTCCAGCGTGGAGCCAGAACCTGGGGGCCTCTAGCCAGCGGGCGCCACTGAGGATGGAGGGGTGCTGTGAGCTTTCTCGATAAACAGCGCTGCGCCCGACCATAATGATATCCACCAGCACGTTTCCTCTCTCCCCTGCCCTCTCCACCTCGCTCCCATCACTCCTCCACTGCTCCTCTTTCATTCGCCTCCATCATCTGCCTTTCTCCCCCGACCTCTGTCCTCCCTGGTGTTCGGGTGAGGAAGTCAAACCGGTCTGGTGACGCGGGGGGGGGACAAAGTCTCTGACAAACTCGCCTTCTAATGAGCAGTCGCCCTGTGTGCCAACGGCTCCGGTAGAGCCAAAATGGCCGACACATTTTCACACTGCTGGGCCGTGATCTGTCTGCTTGACGGCTTCATGGTGGGATAATAACACGTAGGAAAAAGGGGGGGGGAAAGCAAAAACCAGAGCAGAAGAAATGATGTAACACGCTGCCTTTGGTCTGAAATGATCTGTTCTTGTTTTCAGTGCAGAAGCAGCGATCTGGGACGGCAGAACTTGTGGTGGTGCTGCTATCCTCGGGGCTTTAAAGTACAGGCTGTTTGATGGCCTCCTCACTTTCATCCACTGAATGTTTGAGTCAATATTCATTTAGGGAATATTACCGCTCTCTTCTCTGAACCTGGACAGAAGAGATTTGATGTCGGGTTGTTTCCACGGCGCTGGTGAATGATTAACATCGGTGTCCTGAATCTTTCCAGAACCAGAATCAGGTCACATTAGTCTTACAGGTTGATGAACAATCAGTCATTTATCAACGGAAATAAAAGGCAGCTTTTAAATCCAGTACCGTCTATGCTCTGTTGTAGAATTTCATTCGAAAAGCGAAGGCTTTGAAGATGTTTTAAAATAAACCCACGACAGCTGCAGGTAATAGATGGGCGGTTAGAACACAAACATTCTTCCTACTCGTGTTCCGCAACCTCGAATGTGGGTTTCTGGGTAAGAATAGATGTTCTGATAAATTGGTTCAGCGATGGTTTTCCAAGCAGTGTTATGTAAATGTGATTACCCATCAGGCATCTTGGTTTCATTTTTCGTTACTTGTCAGCGATGTTGTGGATCGGAACATTTATGTCTAGAAGTGATGATTGTCAGTCTGTCGTTTCAGAAGGGCTGTTTTGAAATCCTGCAGGGACTTTGGCGTCAGACAGAGATCGTTGAACCCCAACAAATCATAACAGGTGGACCGCCATCATCGTGTTTGTCCACGCTGTTTGTTCACTGATAGTAGTCCAAAAGGTTCTGGAGTTGTGATCTTGTCATAAAACTTAGCAATCTGTGCGCCGAGGGAAGATGAAAATACTTCTGGAGTTGGTGCTACGTGAATACAGAAAAAACTAAAGGAAAAACTGGGAACTTTATAGGATAAAGCTTCGCTTTTGACGATAACCCTCAACTTTGGACCCTGCTGACTATGGGGTGCCGTTTGTAAAGTAACACTTATTGGTTTTAACAGCAACATTCTACCACAATTAGCTCCAAATGTTAAAACTAAATGTAAACGTGTGTAAATGTTTTGAAAATATGATCAGCCGAAGTACCGGCTGAGGACATTTAGGTCCAACATTTAGATTTAGAATCAACATTTAGACATAACATTAGAATTTAGATTTAACATTTGGAGCTAAATGTGGCAAAATGTGCTATTTTCACAAATGGCGCCTCATAGCCTGCTAGCCTCTAACCTTCAGATGGATCGGATAGTATTCAGGCCCAAAACCCCGTCTGCTGGGCTTCCAGCCTTCTACCCTACATAATAGACTCCAACCTTCAGCTAGGCCTGCTGTCCTCCAGCTTTGGAACCTGCCTGCTAGCATCCAAAACTTCAGCTAAGCCCTGCTATCCTCTAGCTCTGGACCCTGCCTGCTAGCATCCAAAAGTCATCTTAGTCCTGCTAGCCCCTCGCTTTTGACCCTGCCTGCTAACCTCCGATCTTCAGCTAAATCTTTGACCCTAAAGAACTTGAATTACCTGCCTGCCTCCATCTTATCAAAAAAGCAAGAAACATATATTTAAGGATGAGATTTGGACATACAGGCCTAAACAGTAAACTACAATTACTGCATTCAGGCAGGTGTAATGAAGGAGGAGAAAGGAAGTCTAGAATTAAGATGATTTTTACAGCTGAACTCATGTAGGTCATAAGACGCTATTTACATTTTAAAGAAATACGGGGCTTGGTAGATATATATAAGATGTAGGACTCTTTCCAGTCCAACCTCCAATTCAAAAGGTGGTGGTACTGCACACCAGATGCTGCTTGCCGACTGCCAGAAAACAGCAGAAGAAGAAGAAGCTTTCTGGCCTTGCCTTCTACCCTCAACCTTCAGTTAGGCCTGGTAGCCACCATCCATGCAGCTATACCTTCTCCACAGATCTTCAAACTTGTAAGTTGACTTGGTTGATATATTTGTCACTATTCTGATGTTTTTTACACAGCTCTACACTTTCAACATTGGCTGATTTATTTTTGTTAAGTGCTTGCATGACTGTGTTTCTCCTGGTCTGTTGGTCTGAAGATCTGACTAACTCCATTACTAAGCCTGAAATCCCACCTTGTGAAATAGTTCATCTCTCACTTAATGCAACCTATTTCTTCACACTCTTATTCCTTGTTCTTGCAACCCTGATTGAAAAGAACTCGCTATTTATGCAAAAATCTAAGTTCTTTAGCTCAACAACTTCGTCCAGGACCAAAAATAAACAAATTGAATGTTTGGCCATTAGAGTAGTTGTAGTAGTAGTAGTAGTTCTATATCCCTGTTTTGGGCTACTACAGACCTCTGTTTGCCTCAAAGGATGCCCTTAAAGCTATTTCAGATATTCTACATGAATTCAATGATTCTGGATTCATCTTCAAGGGCTTTCTGGATCCTAAGATTATTTCAAAGATTGGAGTGACCTTGTCTAACTTAATAATGAAGCAACTATGCTACATGTTAAAGCTAACATAAATCAAACGGTGCTGGACTTAATCAGAACAAATGCATCTTATAGAATAAAACCATTTATTTTGTTTTATTTTAAATGCTGCAAAATACGTAAAACACAATCTGATCTTTGACCAGACCTACGTCTGGGTATATTTTCATGCAAATCAGTCCTTCTGCTAAAAAAAAATCCAACAAACAAACAAACACGGTTGAAAACATAAACTCCATCCTCAGCAGAGGAAATCCAAACTAGATTGTCAAAGTCTTCTGCTGAATGGAATACTTTAAGAACCCTGAAGAACAAGTGTACCTTAATTATTCACAAGTCTGAGCGTTCTTTGAATTTACTTACAGAAAACTTAAATAACCCCTCTAAATTCTGGAAATCAATAGAGCCCTCCTCCGTTGCAGATATCGCCTCAAGACAAAGCTGCCCCGATAAACCAGTTTAATAAACCTTGAAACATAAACCAATACTGCTACTGATGGAAATATGGGGATGTTTGATCTCCGCTCTATTCCAGTTACTCAGTTTGAAAAGTTTTGACAGATATTAACCACAAAAACTCAGCATTACCAGACAACTTAGATCTTAAAAGTCTAAGATCTAAGTTACGTAATATCGCAAAACCCTTTTTTCCGGCTCCGTACCCAACATATGGAAAGAGGCCGATGTTCTCCCTCTACTTAAAGGTGGTGACCCCTCACTACTGAACAACTATCGCCCGATTTCCAAGCTCCCAGTTTTGGCTAAGATTCTGGAATCGCTGGTTAATTCACATCTGAAACAGTTTTTACACTACGAAAATATTTTAAGTGATTTTCAGTCTGGTTTTAGAGAAAAGTACAGAAATTCAAATGTCTCTATTGACAGATGACATCATTGGTGCCTTGTGCAAAAAACAGCATAGTACCTTATTGTTTGTTATTCTTATGATGGCATTTGATTCAATGGGAGACGGAGTATTTATGCAGAAGCACATAAATCTGAATTTTTATAGAAAACTGAAGCGTTCTGTTCAGAACATTTTGTCTTTTTCTTTCGGCTCCTTCCACTTGTTTTTAAGGGGGTCGCCACAGCAGATTGTCTTGTTACGCATAAGATTTTTTTTTACGTCGAACGCCCTTCCTGACAAAACCCTCCCATTTATCCGGGCTTGGTACCGAAACTAGATGTTGTTTGGTAGACTGGTAAAGACCTCGCCTAAGGATCCACACTGGATTGCATTTCTATGCTGACGACACAGTGATGTACACGAATATTCCCATTCTAGCTCAGGCGGCGCCGGAGCCTCCAGACTGCATTTCAGTCGTCCCAATCTTCTCTGCTGAATCTAAAGTTGGTTTTCAAAAGCTCAAAGAAGACCGTGAACTTTCAGAAGCTTCTCAAACTTCTCAAAAGCTGGCCCAAATTCTTTCGATTATCTCAGTCTTTTCACATCTGATGGTAAACCTTTTGAGAGAGTCAACTGAAACAAATAAAAAAAACAAGTTTGGAGTAGTGACATCAGAATGTGGCTATGCTGCCTCTTTCTCTTTTTATTCCTTTGATGTTTTTTGGGGGGTGGAGCTTGGTGCTCGGTGGGCTGAACAGTGACGCTGAAGTGGAACACTACCAGCTACAGAGTATTTCAGAGATACTCAGAGACTTTGTTGGAGCTGTTGGTAGAAATTAGAAGATGGTTATAACTCGGACATTAATGGCAAAATCTGTATTAATTTTTCCTTAACCTTGTTGAACTGTTTTTCTACTTTGATGTAGAAACCTAGTCAGGAAACTCAAAATGAAGATTGGAAATGATTATAGACATGAATCTTGATTTACTTTCTACCTGCAATTGATTATGGTGACATATTGTAAATCATGCTGTCACTTCCTGTTTAGGTGGACTTCAGCCAAGCATTCCTCTTTATGTTTCATCATGAATCCAAAAGCCCCTCTTTATTATTACAACCCCAACCCTAACCCGTGGTCGGACCTCGCTGATAGCAGTAACCACCACTGGTATCCTTTGTTCTATGAAGTGATGCTGGGTAAACTTCCAGCTGACCTCTGTCACGGTTTCAGCTCTTCTAGTTACCTGTTATGATCTAAAAGAATTGATGATGGAGACATACAGCTGACATTGGGTGCGAGTCGATCTAGTCTGAGGGGTTACAAATGATCTCTTCACTGTTTAGGTTCAAGAATGTCTTGGAGATTTTACATCTGGGCCTTGTTAGCTACTAAAATGGTTTTCTTCAGCGATGCCATGCCTAGAATACAATGAAGCCAACCAATGTTGCTCATTTGCATACTGTTGGAGCGGAATGCCAGGTCAAGTTGGTGGGTGAGGAAGGAATGTCTATCCGTCCTAACTGTTTGCCATATTGACTTCTTAAATTTCTTCCCAGTCACCAGTTGACTTCAGTTCCGCACAGTCAGCGCATTAAAAAAGCCGTCTTAACTTCCGAGGATGAACTCGCACCGAACACGACACATCAGATTTTTCTCAGCCTCCCATCCAGAAGGATAACCAAAGATGACAAGTATTCCCCTTTTTTCCTCTGTGAGGCTTTTGCGGCTGATTGGCTTGGATGCGATTTGCATAACGCGTGGGCTGAGATAACGCTGAAGAATAACCGTTTCAATGTGAACGGGCACTTAAAGATCTAAGGCAAGAAAATTGTGAATAAACAGAAACGCGAGGAGGAAAAAGTCACCCTCGGCTTTCATCCCTCAGCCACGTCTAAATACCTTGACTGCCTCTTTGGCCTACATTCTCTGTGGTGTCAACACTTAGGCATTCATCCCCAAATCAGCCTTTCATCATCAGCCATCATGATCTGGAAGTGCCATCATAAATAATCCGACAAAATCAAAAATGACAACCGTTTCTGTACCGGCGGAAATTACTCGAACGCCCCGGCCCTTTTTCCATAAAGTGAGAGAGAGGAGGCAGATTTATTGATTGAGGCTGTGTGTCTGCCGAGGGGCACAGGGGGGATGACGGGGATTATTCGACAGCGGTGTGATTCTGTTGACACTTCTGTCGCCTTCACAACTTCAACATGCCAAGTTCTGGATGTGTGCCCACGCGGAGTGTCCAAATCCAAATGTGCATATTGACGAGGGGGGGAACTTGAGATGTGAAGTCTGAGATAGGAGTGGGAATTGGTGTGTGCGCTTGTGTCATTGAAGGTCGGGTGGGGAAGAGTGGGCCAGCTGGCAGCCTCTGGCTCTATCTGGCCCCGTGGGTTTCCGACTTGGCGTAAACTTGCGCTGCTGTGACAGCTGGGGCCTGGGTGCCAACCGAGATACTACAAACGTGGCACAGTACAACCCAGATAAACATTTTCACACAAGCAGAAGAACACACAGGATTGGATGGAGTGTAGTTTCAGTCACAGCAGGAAGGTGAGTCGTTGTTTTTTTACAGTGTTATATGGGTCTGATGGTATCTGCGCTTTTTAAAGCCTGATTCATATCCTATGCTGTCATTCCCGAAAAGTTCCCAATCCCCTGCGTTGTACAAGATTGTTTAGAACTCCTCAAATTGAATGTGAAGTTACGTCCGACAAACGGTGTTTTTTTTTTTTTAATGAGTCAAATATGAACTTTTACAGTAAAATAAAAACATGTCCCCTTGAGTCGATTCATATTCGCCAAAGTTCAACTACATCGGACTAACAATTAGGAAGTTTTGGCTGTAAAACAATATTATTCATAAAAATGTTTTAAAGAAACTCCAATTCGTGAGTAAAATATGAAATATTAGCATGAATTATGACAAATCTACAAGATAGATATCATCAAGTCGATTAATATCCGCCAAATATGGACTAAATTGGACCATGAAGAAGTTGTTTGTTTTTCGTAAACAACCTCCCTCTATTAAGTACAATATAAATATTAGGGTAAAATATATACACAATATAGATTTCTTTGAGTGCATTCATATACACTAAATTTGGACTTAATCAGATAACGGTTTACAAATTATGGCCTGACATTTTTGGAGATAAAGCTCCCCTTAGTGTTGGAATATGCAGCCAACATTTCTCAAAATCACTCCAGTTCTTCCTCGCACTAAGATCTATTTAAGTATAAAATTCAAAAAATTATCCATTTGATATTTTTTGAGTTATGTCATGAAAACACCCACATAACTATTAGAATCCACACATCCTCTAGAGGGCGCTGAAGAGTCGAACGTTTTGACACCAACAAACATGGCGATGGTATCGGAGGTTGTGATGATCTATCAACAAAGTGCTCAGCTGTGGGCAGTGAGGCCTTTAAATACATCACAAAATGCGGACAGAGGTTTTTATTTGACTTCTCTCTTGACTAGAGCTTCTTCGTCCAAGCTGCACAAAAATATGAAGAAACATGAATATAATGAAGACAGAGTATTGATCAAAGGCTCCATCTGTGTGAGTGTCTTTTTAAAGCTCAGCATATATGACACTTAAATGGTCAGTTCACCGATTTTACAAAAAAATGTTTTCTCACCTCTGGTGCTCACACAGGTGGGTCTGAACATCTCTTGAAGTCCGTGGGAACAATCTTCTCAACAGTTGTTTTTTATAAAAACAGTCATCCGTAAAGGTTTCAGACGCCTAAGCCTCAGGCTCTTCTCATCATTTAATGGCAGCGATGAATCAGTTGACTTATTGACTCATCTGCCCAGCCTTTCACCCAACGTCAGCTGAGATTGTCTCCAGCCCCCGCAACCATGATCCGGATAAACGGTTACGAATGATGAGTCGATAAATGACAGGAATCGCTTCTAGTGACAAACCCACAGGGAAATAAAAGCACATTCTGCAGTTTCCCTCTATAAGATTGTATTTTCCAGCTCATAATTTTTTCGACTGATATTGTACATTTGTTTACGAAGGTAACTGTAAAGTAAAATGTCTAGTAATAATATAATAGTGTGATGTTGACTTCCTGTTTCTGTCGCCCACCGTTGGCCAACAAAGTCATTACAATAGGTTTCGTCAAACATCAACGATAACGCAAATTTTTTTTAAAGCATTTTGTGTGACTGGAGTTAATTAGGTAACTCCAGTCACGCCTTTATTATATCCCAGAAAAGTCGGGGATATTACGTTATCTTCATCGGCGTTTGCAGCTACCACCACCGCCGCCGTGGAAAGCGCTGGTGCCGGGACCGCCGCCGCCACGACCGCCGCCGCCGCCACTGCAGATCCTTTGTGTTAAGACAATAACTCACAAACTATTGCAGGGTTCATTTTCAAATTTTTTGACCCACATCGATGCTAGAGCGAGGAAGAACTGGATTGATTCAGGGAATGGTGGGTTATATATTTTTAGATTCTAGGGGGAGCTTAATATCCAAATGTTTTCGGGCCATAATTTCGCAAAAGTTGGTTTGACTTATTGCAAACTCTGTGAATATGAATCGACTGGATGAGATCGATCTTGTTTATTTCATATTTTAGTCTAGACGTTCATATTTTTTCTTATAAATGGGAGGCTTTTTTGAAAACGTTGCTTTTCAGGTTAAGATCTTTGATTTTTCATCCCAGTTCAACCAGTTGTTTCTCTGCATTCCTGTTTCCTTGTCCGTTGGTGGTGAATAGTGAGAAGCTCTTAGGAAAAGAAATTCACTGCAAGTCTCTTTGGAAAAAGATATATTTTCTCATTATGAGGTTAGAAAGTATTTTATGTAACTCACAGATTAATGTTTACTATTAAATCCTTCTTGGATATAAAGCTGTACATTTTCCGTTCATTTTATCACCACAGATTATATTTCATCGTATTTTTCCTTATAAAAGAAGATTTCTCTGCCACAGCCTTTCATAGGAGGCCATGTTATTCTCTCAAAGCAAAATGTGTGGTCATTAAAATAGTCATAGACGCTCAGTGGGAGCGCGGCGCCCTACAGGTACCGGCTTCACAGGTTGCGGTTCTCGGCGCCAGGGAGCTGAAAATGAGGACATGGTTTTTGGAAAGCAGGAGGCTGAAGTCATCGAGGTCGAAAACCGCTGCGAGCTGCTGAGGGATGGAGGGAGGTTAATGGGAGTAAATCAGAGAACAGCGGAGGTGAGGCGAAACTGTTGAGTTTTTTCATGCTCACTGTCCGTCTCGCCTCATTTGTCAGTGTCCTCTGTAGCGGCTGTGCTAACGGGCAATGCTTCAAAATAGAAAGATGTGACTCAGGATTTAATATACCATTCCACTCTATTACTCAGTTGTCATTTGAGCAGTTTGTATTAGTCGTACACTTCCAACTGCTGTGTTTCTGAAACTGAAATGTCTCTATCCTGAGGTGAGAGGGTATTTTTTTAATAAAGGAAAACTCCATCATTTCATAGAAGGAGTTGTGATCGTAGGCATTAAGGAACTTCTGTGAAACAGAGACTTTTCTGAGTAATGATACTTGAGATAGCCTCGGTTTTGCTGAGGACAGATGAAGAACAGAGCCAGAGTGGAGCCACTTCTCCTTGGCATCAAAAGGGGGGGGGTTAGCTGAGGTGGTGCTCTCAAATGGTTAAGATGTCCCCAGGGGTGTCTCCTCCCCCTTGGAGGTTTTCCAGCAGGAACCAGATATCTCGTTTGACCTGGGAACGCCCTCAGGATCCCAGCAGGATGAGCCTGACAGCATTCCCGGGGAAAATGAAGCAGATTTATTTATTACAGCACATGTATTTAGAATACAGGTATAAACACATAAACAGATTTAAAAAAAACACACAGTCAATCCATCAAAATAGGCAGATGCAGAGGTAATTAAAGCGCAGAGTGATTCTATTAAAAGCAGAAGCAGACGATACATAAAAGATGGCAGCAACAATTCAGACAGTTACTCAACCTTATAAAGAAAAACTCAGGGGTAAAAAGAAGAAGGTTCTGAGTCGACTTTTAAAAGAACTGAGTGTCTGAGCATCTCTGATGTTAGTCAAAGGGACATTCCGCCTATTTGGAGCATATTAGCTGAATGTTATTTGACTTCCGCTGTCGGCCTCTTTCCCGATCGAATTATGACAGCGGCGGTGGATTTAACAAAAAAAGACCCACGTTTTCAAGCGAACCATAGTTTGCTTATTTGGTCCACAACAGAGTTGGAATGAGCGTTAACACCACCCGAAACGTACCGGACTATCCGAGGAAACTAACCCCGGTTCGTTCAAAGGGGAACCAAACAGCTCAGGTGTGAAAGCGCCATGAAATCGATTCTTGCACGAACTGAAACCGGTGCAGGGATTTGAGAACTGGAGTAATATGTGAATGTTTTTGGGTCTGAAGTTAAGATTCGTACCGCAGAATTACCGGATGAGTTGCAATCGTTTAATGGGTTTTTGCAGAATTCCGTAGAATAAAATGTTGAAAAAGTCCGATCTTCTTGTTCTGAGTGCATGAACCAGTTTCTCGGCATCTAATCTTGACAGGAAGCCTCTGATTTGTGTTTGTAAGGTGGAAGAAAGTTGATTTGGTGACATTATTGAAGTTGAGGTCGGCATCAATGATGGCATCAAGGTTTCTTACGGGGTCTTTGGGTAAAATGAAGAGGGAACTTTGAGGGGGGCTGTGAGACATTGGCGTTTTGCTTCTGTACCTATAATAACGAATTCTGTTTGAAACTGTTGAGTTGTAAGGCGTTTTGGTTCATCCAGGTGATGATGTCATTGACGCGTTTGATTAGTAGGATAGTGGAGGTGGACGTGTCTCACCTCGTGTGTTAGATTTTTGTGCTCAACCAAAAAATATAACCAACATGTGCAGGTAGATTGATCTCGGGTTCAGCGATATGTTAGGTCTTTATTCCAACTCCTGCCAACTATCACGCGTCTTCATCGGAGCCAGAGGAAGAGGAGTTGGAGAGCAAGCATTATTATGACAGGTGCTATAAGATTGGACTTTGATGTCACAATGTGAGGAGAAAAGGATAAAAAGATAGAATTAAATGGAGATTGGGTAATAGGTGAACAGGAAGTGATATGCGAACGGTTTCAGCAGGTGTGTCCTGAGGTCTCAAATACCCCTTTTCCAGTAAAAAGCACCTGGTGCTAGTTTGGTGCTGGTGCTAGTGCCACTGCTTAGGTGGTTTAACTCAATTTCTAAGAGCCTGTTTGCTATTCCATTGGCAAGGAGCAAAGTCCGAGCCACGCCATTACGTCACCGTATAACGTTAGTAAGTCACTGTCTGGTTACCCAGCAACGCTCGCACCGTTCTCAAGAACAACAACAACGAAGATGGAGGAGCTCATCGTCTCCAGGCAAGTGCTGTTTGTGGCTTTACAAGCCACCATTGAGATCTAGAGCAAAAAAAAAAAGCAAAGAGTTGGTGCTTTTCTAGCACCATTTTTAAGAGCCAGGACTTGGTGCTTAGGCTTTCGAAAAATAAAGAACTGGTGCTAAGTCAGGCTCTGGCTCTGAACTAGCCGTGGAACCAGCTCGGTGGAAAAGGGATATAAAACCCCCTGGCCCGTAACTTTGGCCGAAAATAAGAATCGATGTTTCAATGACTTGATGTCTGTTCAGTGAAAACAGTCGAATGGAAAATCCTCATTTGGTTTAATTAATCTTTCCACAGTGCCCAAATTAAATATAATTATTTATTAGAATAACCTTAAAACTGCTGGTGGAAAGAAAAAGGATGGAAAAGTATCTGAGGCTAATGCATATTGTAGCCTAGCATGAAGTCTAGGCTAGATTAGCTACTATTAGCATTAAAACGCAACAAGAGTTGCATCATGGAAGATAAATCCGTCAGAAAAATCACAAGTCCAACTATTTCATAGGAGCGCATTGCTAAATTGTTGGATTACAATGAATCAAAAATCTGAACAGCTCCTACAGGGAGGGAAAATCCAAAAGATTTCCAGGAAGAGGGAGAGAAAACAACAGACATAAGAGGAGGAAAAAAATGTGACGGTGTGTTCTGTTAGATAGGAACAGACCTACGATCTTTCCACCCATCCATCGAGTGCGAGAGATTTCACCATCAACTTATCTCTCGGCCCGAGAAAAGGTTACCCCACCAGGCAACCATCCACATTGCAGCAGAATAAACATTTTCACGCTGATATGTTTTGACAGCTCGCATCCCTCAATATTAAAGTCTACTGAATATGGAATGAAAAAACAGCTGGGGCAGAAGGTTAGATCAACATTTCCTCTCCTGATGAAATGTACTCACACACAATGGCATTCATGCATTCAGAAAGACATTCATTTTTCACACACCCCCCGCCCACGCATTCACTTAGAGGAACTCTCATACATTGTGACAACACTTGTGGAAAGAACGCAGCGCGGCATGGCGGGCTTAAAAACACAACATGACACAGTCATGAAAAAGAAAAAGCCCTGTTCAATAGTGAGTGTGGAGTGACATCGGGGGTGAATCCAAAATCCCCCGAAAAGTTGTGAAATTATTTAATATGTCAAGGGAAATAATAATAATCATAATAATACATTTTTATTTATAACGTGCTTTACATTTGGATAAAATCTCAAAGTGCTACAAGGTAAAAGCAGATAAAAGTATCAATAAAGTTTTTTTTGAATAATACAAAAATATTAGCAAAAAAGCATTGAAAGTCATTGGTTCTGCTAAAAAGGAAAGTTCTAAATCCTTTATTATATATATATATATATAATTATTTGCTATTTATTTTTTATCTAAATGCATTTGATTACTGCAGAAAGAACAAGATATTAGATATCGACGTCGATTATTGTTTGAATAGTATTTCTGTTGACACCGGCAGCATGTTTCCGGACAGGTGGGTCGTACGCATGTTTGCTGTTGGGTTACATCACCGTTTCTGTTAGCGCTCAATGACACCGACTGTTGAAGTTCTGAAAGATTGTCCCATTCTTACTTGATATAAGAGAGGAGTCCAGTAGCTGGTTTCTTTGACTGACTTTTTTTTCGATGCAAAACCATTTGAGGGATTGAATGTCAGGGACATTCAATAATGCACTACATCCTTGCCCCTTAAGTACAGAGGTCAGACATTATGGTCTACAGATGATTAAAATAACCCATCTGGAATTCCTTGCTATTGTGCATTGAGAAAAGAAAATGGAGTGGAGTACAAACTCCTAATCCTTCCTTAGAAATAGCCGAGTCCTACTCAATCATGATAATATCAGCTGTCACTAATGACCCTTCTTTCCCCTGGAATGGTCCAACCAGGTGTTTTTTTTTTTTTTTGAGCTTTCCATATCTTCCCCAGTCTTTTGCTGACCCCATCTCAACTTTATTGAGATATGTTGCTATAGTTTTTTTTAAATCTAGTATTTCATATTTTACTCACTAGGGGGAGTTTTTTATGAAAACAAAAAAACACTGTTTTCCGGATATTACTCAGAAATCCTTCATGGATCATTTTTTAATGTTATACCTAAATAGGCCGCAGTGCGAGAAAGAACTCGGTTGATTATGGGAAAGGTCGCTTGTATAGTTCTGACACTAGGGGGAGCTTTATCGCCAAATGTTTCTAACATGTATATATCATATTCTAACCATATTTTAATCTAATAGTTCATAATTTACTGAAATTAGGGAGCTTTTTTCTCTTTTAGGAAAAATAATGTGGCTGGTACAATGCGGGGGATTTGGGGACTTCCTAGGGACATACAGTTGCTGTTGGGGACGACAGCATAGGTCTAGTTAAAAAAATGAAGTTGATGTGGTGCAACTTTAGATATTTAGTCTTTGTAATCCTTGAAGGGTGAACCGTTGCCGACTCAACTACAACCTTCAAGAATCATCACGACTTTAATGAGCGAGAATCTGCACAAACGTGGTCTTTGAGCTGTTTTCACAGGAATCCAATGTATAAAAAAAAAGATTCAAAATGTATCAAATCATGTTTTTATTTTATCAAGCTGCCTGTCTTTTTTGACATGTGGGGTTTGTAAATGGATTCCAGGTTCTGTGAAGTGCAGAGGAGCCGGAACGGCAGGCGGCTGGTCCGACTTACAGCCAGACGCGTTAGATCGACTTCCTCGCAGATATGGTATCGAGACATCCGGGCGGGCCGACGCGCGGCGATGAAGAATTGTTTATGCACCTGTCACTTCATCTTCCTGCTGAGCGGTAATAAACACAAAGAGGCAGTCGGCCGCCCACCTAGCACACACAAAACGCAAAGAAAACAAAATCCTCCGTGGGAACATAAAGGCTGCTGTGATGCGTACAACGCCGATCACAAATGCTTGTGTCTTCTGTTACTTGAGTACCTGGGACAGCGGAACTTTGTTCGCTCCATCTTTGATGAATTGCGGATACAATGAGCTGCTCTATTTACTGCATGTAGGTCAGACTGTACCTGCTTAACCAAGACGTGGCAAAAACCTCCATGTGCCCAAAATATGTACAAGTTTTCTTTATAGTGCACTTTGTCTGAGACGCATCGGGTTGATGTTGCACCCGCTGCAAAAATACTTACGTGCTCAAGGACTGTTTTGTACTCTTAATTGGGAAAAAACTACTTTCGACGTCTTACTTTTGAGTCAACTTATTATTATTATGGTTTCAATTCAGGCATATATTTGTAAATGAAGTCAAAGATTGTGTCTTTATTGGGGTTGCTTAGGGTCAGGGTTCGCCCTTTGGATACTGTGGTCATGTCAGCGTTATCGATTCACGTGTATGATTCACAAAGTCGTTGAAGGACATTAAAACCATTTGGACCAATGACGTCAGACTTCTGGTGTCCTCCCACCAATTCTCTCTCCTATCTCTATCTCCCCCCCCCTCTCTCTCTTCTCAGGAAACATCATGACCTCACACTACCCCGTTTTTTTTACCGAGGACTTGAGGGCCACTTCCGGGAGTTGTGCGGCTCCTGGAACACAGGAAGAAGTTGTTTGCGTGGATTCTCCTTCATCCTGGTGATGGAATTCTTGAAGGTCAAATCCAAATCAAATGGACCTCTAGTTTGAAAATAAACGCATTTCACCTCCATCAAAGGTTTTTCCTCTGCTCCTCAGAGAACGTATTCAGCCTTCAAGGACAGGAAGAAGTTCCGCTTGAGGAAGTCCCTCAGAGGAGATGGGCATATCTTTGTCCCGTCTCGTCCTGGTGACCATCTGGACGCTGGCCATGAGACACAGATCCAGGTCCGATCTGGAGGCTTTATATGGTAAAAGCACAAAAAAGTCCAGGTCCACAAGTGATTCACCTCACACCCCAATATTATCCTCAGTTATTAGAAATATCTCAAGATATTACCTCAGTGGGATTTTGATTTGTTTTGCCCTTTGATGATCCGGAATGAACTTTAAGACTTGGACCTAAATAATAACTTTCTTCCCATCCAGATGACCTCTGCAGCTGTTTTTGTGTTTTGTATTATGTTTGCATCAGAGTGCCACCACGGTCAACTTCATTTCCTGCAGTGGAGTTCCCTTCCTGCCTTAGGCGCGCACACACACACACACAGACACACACACAATAAGAACATCAAGACAATGATTCTTCTTATAGCCTGTTTCATCGCGTTTCGCTGCAGTTGTTCCTGTTCCTGCTTTTGTCACGCATAGATTGAGGGGCAGCAGAGTTTCATGACCATTTCCTGTGATCTGCACCGGTCTGACCTTCAGAATAAACTTTTAATGTCAGTATAGTTCATTTAGAGAGCTTACGATCTACGTACACTGTAGGATTTCCATCTATAACTGTGTAATAACACTCATAACATAAATTTATAATTTACTGGTTTAACTGGCAGGATCTTGGAAAAGGCCCAGATCCTGTTAGTGATTATATAACTAAAATCTGCAGATATACAGTAAATCACCATGGTAATCCATGAACTGTGATGGATTGGTGGAAAGTATTAGAGCGGGACACCAACTGTTCGGGCAAGCTTCAACTCAGAACAGAAAAGCAGAGGTTTCTTTTGTAACGGACAGAGATGAAAGAGATGAAAACATTCCTGACCTGAATTGGCAAATGCGCTGACGATCAAGTTTCATGTCAAAACCATATTTATGGTAGACAGGAAAACACCTGCACTGAACTGAGTGTCAAGAAAATCTTCACAGAATTCCTTAAATTTCTCTCTTGCACACTTTTACAAAAAAATACTGCTCAGTTCTCTTACTGTAAACCTTTAATGTTTTGCCCAACGGTTTGTTTGAGCACATTTTGAGTTTTATATAACTATAATATGACCCAGTGGCAGCTTGTATATGCTAAAGACTAAGAGGCCAAGGATGGAGCCCTGGGGGACACCACAGGCCCACTGAGGAGAAGCATTAATCATAAGTATAGAAAAAATCCTATTGGATTCATTTTAATTGGCATAATAAATAAGGTGCAGACTTGCTATAAAGAATTATGTAACTTCATCAGGTTTTTTTTTTTTTTACTGTTGAAAAACAAAATATTTCTCATTTATTTCTAAATTTAGAGTTTCTGATATCTAAATAAATACATGCCCCAAATAAATAAAATATGCAAACCAATAATTTCCCCATAGTTCTGTGTTTCTTGGTGAGGACATTGGAGGGTTAAGACCTCATTTCATGCAGCATGTGTCCTTTCACGTCGTCCCTGGCAACAAGACTTCTGTCGTCACTCCCAGTGACTGCAGGAGCTGAAAAACGACAGGTTTGTTAAAACAGCTGGACCTCTGACTCCTTGTCCAGATGAGATCCTAGAGGAGGCACCCATGGGTCCATCTAGGGTGTGAAGCCTTTTGACCCAGCAGGAAACAAGACATTTACAAAGAGAGATGCTACACCTCTACAGAGAGAAGAAAAAATTCTGTTTAGTAACCCTTCACATGCTTTAATGTGCCAAAAACAAAATCCTACTTATCATATAGGACTTTCTCAATTTCCATGGTAACCGCTTCCTCCTCAGTGGCCAGTTTGACCTGTGGTGAACCCCAGGGCTCCGTCCTTGGCCCCCTTACTCTTTCGCACATCCACGCTGCCACTGGGTCATGTTATAAACAGGTTCAGTCCCATTTTTTCCATAAGAAATTGTGACTCAAAATATACTCAACCAAACAGTTGAGCTGGACATTAAAGGGTTAATTGATTATATGCAGACTCAAGGACAATACGTCTGAGACGACCTCTGTCATAAAATACTAGCGTAGCGCTAGAATGGTCAGGCTCAGACTACAGGAGTTTTAAGTGGAATCAGTGCACGCATACCAAGCTGATGAATCCTAATATGGTGACGCCATGGCCCCGCCCCATTCTGCCATGGCCCCGCCCCATTCTGCCTCGGATTGAATTGGTACGACGTATGAAGATAGTCAACGTTCTTTCAGTGTGGAGCTACGTGAGAAACGTTATGGTGGCAGGATTGAGGTGGAGTCACGTTAATGTTGGAGACCAGAGTCCTCAGAATCAGACCAAAAATGGCTTTAGAAAACTGATGGATGGATGGAAGTGAATTAGGGTTAGGGTCCTTTGGGGACTACCACCCCAGCAGGGAGGATGGGTGACATATCGGATCTCCGTTTTTGTAGAGTACCTCTGTTTTGGGGAAAGATCCAGGAGGGGAGCAGCAAAAAGGCATTTTGAGATCTGAGGCCTTTCAGCGTGGCGTTTGCATGTTTCCTCCGTCTCTGTGCAGACTCCCCTCTGGCTCCTCCGGTTTCCTCCAACGGTCTTAAAACATGCAGGACAGAAGAATCACCCATAGTGGAATTGCCTAGAGCTGTGAATGTGAGCGTGGACGGATATTTGGGGTTTTATTACCCAAGGTTTTAGAGTTTTGTCTCCACCACTGTTACGTCTAGTATCGTTTTATCTTCTCCTGAACTTTATGGCTGTGAGATTGAGACATTCGGTTGAGACATTCAGGTGATATCTCCTCTCTCTTCTTCAGTGTCATCATCTGTTCTCCTCCAACCTCAGCAAAGACATTCCGGCCTGATAGTAGGAGATAATATTTGTCCGGTGTCAGTGCTGGTCTTCTCTCCTCTTTACTCTGCCTGCCTTCCTCTTTCATCTTTATTTACTACCTGTTGATTTTTCTCACCTCCTTCTCTCCCATAATTTTCATTTGAGGTTTGCATGGGCCCTCCTTTCACAGAGTTTTACGGCCGTCTGAGGTCAGGTGATTTACAGCGAGAAGACAATCTGCCCCCACTTCCAGCCTACTTGTTCCAGAGAACAGACAAAAACAGCTGGTCGTCTTGTATTTAGGAGAAAGCCACATTTTTACGTATGTAAACTGGTTTTGAAAGGCTTTGATTTGTTTCACATGTTGGGTAGTACTTGTACTACTTAGATACTTAGTCATTCCTCATCAAGGGTTTGCTGATATGCTGGCAGGCCGGCTGGGGGGAAAAGATGTTTTCATTGGTTTGGCTCCCTTTGACTGAACTTGCTTTTGTTTGCTTTTCCATCACGGAAAGTACCTGCTGTTTTTAGTTTTTTCTTGTTCTATCAGTCGAGGCTCCAAGTATCCTAAGCTGGAAATAAAAGACACCAGAAAATTTCCTGTTTTATTACGATCTATCGACAGTTCAGTCAGGAGGACTAGCCCCTTGCACACTTTGCCCAGTTTAATGTTAAAAAGGTCTGAGTATCGTCCAAGTGTCCTAATATCTTACAACATGTGAGCATATAAAATAAAACCGCTCGTGTTTATTTGCTGGGAGTATTTTCAGTCCGCTTTGAAGTGTCAGTCCCTGAAACCAAGGGTATTTCCCCGTAAAAGCCCCCAATCCCCTATGTGTACGAGGAACTCCTCAAATTAAATGTAAAGTTATGTCCGTTAAAAGTTATTTCTTTTTGGAAAGAAATAGATGGATAAATAAAATAAAAAGCTCCTCTTTGTGAGTGAAATATGACCTGTTATAGAAAAACATGACGATCTATTCAAGTCGATTCATACTCACCAAGTTTGGACTAAATCGGACCAAAGGTGAGGAAGTTGTGTTTTTTCGTAAATAAGCTCCTCCTAGTGAGTAGAAAATTAACTGTTTGAGTAAATTATGATGCATACAAGCTTGATCTCCTTAAGTCGACTCATATGCACCAAATTTCAATAAAAGGGTTTTAGGGTAAAGGTAATACTCAGAAGTATCTCAACCAGCTGAAAAGGCCGTCTTTTCGTCGCCGCTGCAGATCCTACGTGTGAAGGCCATAACTCCAAAACTCTTTCATGGATCATTTTCAAACTTTACGCCCCCATAGAATTAAGTGCGAGGAAGAACTGGAATGAATTTGGGAAAGGTCGGTGGTATATTTCTGACACTAGGGCGAGCTTTATGTCCAAAAGTTTTTGAGCCATAATTTTCCCAGCCGTTGATCCGACTTAGTCCAAATGTGGTGCTAATACTCGAGGAGATCCATCTTGTCAATATCATATTTTATCTATATTTGAATCTAATGGTTCATATTTCACTCACGTTGGTGAGCCTTTTCCACTAAGAATACCGTAGAAATAACTTCACATTTCATTTAAGGGGTACAATCAGAGCTTGTAAAGTGGAGGGGATTGGGGTCTTTTCGGTGATACAGGTCGTACGCCACAGCTTCTTGATTTTCTGGCTTTTACGCTTCTGTGATAGTGCGACCCTTCTCCAGGGAGTCCACAGAAGTCATCCTGGCCCTACTGGAATCATGGAATTGGTTGTTTTGGTGGGAGGTGGAGATGTTTGGGGTTTCCACTATTTGGATTGTTCTTTAGTTTCTTGCTGGAAGAGGCCGTCTTTGTCTCACTGGACCCAGATTTGATTAGATTTTTTATAAAAGTCACACCATATAGCTTCACTATTTGTAGCCGTCCACATCGTCATATAAGGAAAAAGTGTTTTAGTCAGTCTAGGTAGAACTTTCTTCATGAAAAAACCCAGTCAAAGTACTTTGGACCGCTCTATAGTGATATCTGTTACCCATTGAACCTGGTTCCCAGTTTGGTGCTCTGTGCTGCCCATTCATAATATTATTTCAATAAAAACAGTTTCACGGTCATCTAGAGACCATAAAATAATAAAGCAGTTTCCGGCCATGCCTCGCTTCTTCCCTACATTGTTTTCTAGGTTCCTTTATTATTTTTTTTAAATAGGAAATGCATTTGCTGCTACGAAATGAGATCGTGACTTCATCTGTACGCTAACCAGCCGCACAGCTGGAGACAGACTCTGACTTTACACATCGATCTTCTGGCTTATTATAAATCAGGGCCTGCTGTGTCGAAACAATGAACTCAAGCAGATGCGGCCCAGAAGATTTTTTTCAAACAAGAGTTTGCATGTTATTTGCTGCCGAGCAACCTGCAAACCGTGACGTTATGACATCACAGCTTGGGGAAACGATGAGCTGCAGTGATTGGTAAGATAAATGTTTTCTTTTATTTGTTTAGTCATGGAAACATTTGACTTGTCTATTTAAAATACTATTTCCAATAAGTAGATGCTTCCTGTGGTGTTTCCAGTTTGTCGTTGCTGTTATCTTCATATTCTTATCCATTAGCCACAGCCTATATATGTGTGTGTGTGTGTGTGTGTGTGTGTGTGTGTGTGTGTGTGTGTGTGTGTGTGTGTGTGTGTGTGTGTGTGTGTGTGTGTGTGTGTGTGTGTGTGTGTATGTTCTTCTTTTCATATTTCATACCTCGTTTCAGACCTTCTGAAAACATCTGGGCATGCTCCCGATGAGATGGAGGATGGTGTCCTGGGGGATCTCCTCCCAGACCTGGATCAGGGCGCCTGGATCGTTTGTGGTCAGTGGTGGTGGCGTCTGATGCAGCGATACAGAACGTCTCAGAGGTTCTCTCAGAGGAACATGAAGACCAGTCAATGACATCGATACCTTCATCATCCAGGAACTACCTACATATCCTGACCACATGAGGCCGGGTGTTGTCCAGGACCTGGAGGAACCCAGGGTCCTCTGGACCAGTGTGAGGTGTGATAGTGGGTCTGAGTTTCATCCTGGTAACTAACAGCAGCCCGTGGAGTTCTGTGAGACCATCCAAGGATCTGTCTCCCCGAAACATCACTGACCCAACACCAAACCGGTCCTGCTGGATGAAGATGCAGCAGCGTTACGTTCTCCACTCTGACTCTGTCACGCCTGACACATGACCTCAGTCGGAACCTGCTCTCATCTGTGTGGAGAACGGGTCTGGCAGTGCTCCTCCTGTTCCTCCTCACCCTGAGGAGCAGATACCAGTCTGGCTGCTGGGTCGTTGTCCTTCTACGGTCCTGTCCGGCTCTCCTCGTGTAAAGGTCCGTCTCCTGGCATCTCCTCCACGTCTCTTGAGACTGTCCTGGGAGACACAGCGAACCGTCTCCCAACTGCACGCAGGGATAAACCATCCTGGAGGAGCTGGACCACCTGTGCAGCGCCGGTGGTCAGCAGGTTCTGCCTCATGTCACAAGTAGTGACAAAGACACCAGCACCCTAACACAAAACTTGAGACAGCCCTGGTTGTCCTGAAAATAAAAGCACATCTATTGGGCCGTTTCATCAAATCACTTCCATTTTCTATCCTGGGGATATTATTATTACTATTAATTATGCATAGAAATTTACTGTGTACATTCTTTTTCATTGTTCACCAAAGTATCTTGCACAGTGAGCAAGGGTATGATAATAAAACCTACCAAGAACAGATAAATACAAACAAAATAAAATTCCTAGAATAGAAAATAATTAATAAAAAGAATAATAGTCAAAGCATATTGGAAAATATAGAATTATACGAGCACATGAATAAATAACTCATAAAAGGCTGCCTGGAACGCATGAAATGATAAAAACTGCCTATAACACTTGAAAAATATAGTAAAAAAGCTACCCAAAATAACAGAAAATAATTAATAAAACTGCCTAGGACAGGTAAAAGTAAAAGGTCCAGATGTTGTTCAGGAGGGCCTACAAGAACCCACAACTGAACGTCATCAAGAGTTCTTGTGATGAATCTTTCACTTTCGTTTTGGGTCAGTTGGTGCATGAATTTGGTTTCTATAGTTTATTCTTAACATGCACATTTGTGCATGAAAATGACTCTTGCTCTGAACAAGCAGAACCAAGTGTAGTCCTTGGTTCTGCTTCTTCAGCCAGACCAAGGACTACACTTGGGCCCTGTCCTAAGCCAGTTTCAGGCAGATGTGTGTGGACTCCACAATAGGGCTCCTCATGAAACATGTACCCTGTGGGTGAAGCAAGGCTCCATAAGCTTGTACCCAAACGGGATTGGTTGGTGTATGGCATCATCTTGTCGGAGTCATTCGGTGCACTGAAGATCGGCCGCACTTTGTAGAAAGGGTCGTCTGTGGATTTTGAATTATCCACCAGATGAGTTGAGGCCATCTTCTCGTCAAAGCTGTTCCTTGTCATTGCATTTGAGATGGCTTCATTGTAGACATCGGGGTCACATGACTAATACATGTGCGTCTGTGGCACAGAACAGAAGCCAGATGTGAGCAGAATCCCATAATAGTCAGCATCTCATCCACGCTCAGATCAAGTGCCTCCCCTTTGGTTTGCATTAAATAGGCATCTGATGTCTCAACAGTGAGTTCCCTCACAGTAGGAGGAAACATCAGCAGGAACAAATCCACAAGGTCAGGTTTAGTTTGTTTTGTTCCATCTGCTGCAGTTGGGGCATAGGTCACAAAATCTGGTATATTGGATTTGGCTCGTCGTCGTGATCTTTTAAAAACCCCGGATCTATTTTGCTTGTTTTGAAGGTTGTTTTTTTTGTTTTTATTGCGTTGCAGGGTTTCATTTTCCTCAGGACGTCTCCTTTTTTCTCTGGACACTGTTGGAGACTCACCAAGTAGCGGCAATGGGTTTTCTTCAACACCAAATGCTGCAGGAGTGAGAGGTGAGGGAATGGGGCAGTTTGTGGGGGGGGGCTTATCAAGTTAACATCTTCCTCATCCTCACGATTGGTCACCATGGACCTTTTTCGCCTTGGTACTCTATCTGAGCAGACACTGTCACAGTCACTCTCAAGTGCTTCTGTTTCAACTGTAGGAATGACTGAAGTAGCAAACGTCACTATGAGGTTCTTTTAAGGCTAGGAGATCCAAAACCTCTAATACTTTTAAGCTGTGTAGAAAAAACCCAGAAGATAAATAGAATAAATAGCCAAAATCTTTGACACCTAGCATAAGTCCTAGCATAACAGTATGACTGCGTGTTATGCTCGTGCTTACATTTACTCTTCTCATGATCTATGCAGGCATATAATTCTCGTTATATAGCAGTAGCAGACCCTTTATATATTATTTATATCTGTTAATTAAGGTATTTTACTTCCTCTTGTACAAGATGAGGCAGACGTCTCCTTCCAGAGATGCAGGCAGGAAGTGAAGAGGCCTGGTCATGTGACCATTCACACTACTTACATGACATTGATACAATTTAGAGGAGACGACCTATTCTTGTATTTTAAAACTTGCATTAGCTGTCCAAAGCCAAAACAACACTTTTAGAGCTACCTGAAGGTTAAAGAAAACGATTAAACCCTAACATGCACAGTACTCAAAGATGGAGTAATCGAGGTGTTTCATACCTGCTGAAGAAAACTCTTAAGCACCATCGCGCGTACTGGCTTCAAGTTGTCGCCGTGGCGACGCGTACACAACGCTCAGAATGTCACAAACAAAAGCTTTTAAAATGGCTGGATAAGAGTTTTCAGCGAAAAAATAATACACCTTGTTTACTGTCGCTTAGGGTTCACGTCTGTGTTATGTCAACTTGATGAAGATGTTTTCTTTATTTGCTGCGTGCATGTTATCTAATCGGCATCTGCAGGGCGTTTGCTCCCGTAGGCCACCGTTCTCTGGAGCTGGGAACGCATCAGGATCCTCCAGAATGAGCTGGAGAGTGTTGCTGAGGAGAGGGACATCTCAATGCCGTTATTACCCTGCTGCCACATCGGAGAAGCGGTAGATAATTTACTATTTACTCTTCTGAGAGTTTTGAACACAACATGTCAATGAAGAATTTTGCACATTTTTGACGAGGTCCTGAGAAATCTCTCAGATGATTCGTAACCATGGACGAAATATTGATCCCCCTCTTCCAGCCGGAGGCAGAAGAACATACCGAGTAGTGAAAACACCCAGAATCTTCACCTCCGAAGAAAACCAAGTCCAGGATGTCTGCCTGCGAGTTGATGTTGTCTGTTTTCTGCAGACGCGATGCTGCTGGTGGTCTTCCTGGAAAAAGGTCACACTCCTGCACACTAGTCTACGATTGCAATGGCCGCCACTAATGCAGACTCAAACACATCCAACGCCCGCCCTTTGCACCTGGTTTAGAACCTTCTGAACTCAGTGGTCATCATTTTGACCGATGATGACGATGATGACGTCATGCAAACCACTTGTTGTAGGCTTCTGTGAGCTTCTCAACGACCGGAGAGAGAGGTATAATTGTTCAAACGTCTATATTAAAATATAAACGTGTCACGGTTTTGAGAATAGACGCCTCCCAACTTATCAATCGCTCATTGTATTTTTTTTGTCTCTCATGATTCGTCAACATTGAAACATTTGATTTTCTTAGCTGCTGTCTCCAAGGCCAGGAATGATTTTTTTTCCTCCCACTTCCTCTAAGACATCACCAAGTTTCAGATTTTTAAGTTTATCTTAAAACGTTTTGGGGCCATAATATCTCAAATATCCATCCGGATATTGATGCATGTGAATCGACTTGAGCAGATTTATTATGTATGTATCATATTTTACTCACTAGGGAGAGCTTATTTGCAAAAATGAGTCAAGGACATCTATCTGGAATATCTCATATTCTACTAACCAAGGGTATTTTTTTTTATATCAATAAATAGACGTTATTCCTGACGTAACTTTGTTCAACCGGGGAATTGTTTGTAGAATGCAGGGAAGTGGGGGCTTTTTGGAGATATATCCTGTCCGTCGGGGGACGACCTGGTCCACAGTGGACGGAAAATGCTCTCAGCATAGAAATAGACAGGATACATATTCACATGCTGTGATATATTACGTACATTCGTTTAAACATATGACGGAGCCATCTGGTTCACGAGGCCGCCTGGAGCTACACGCTCGCTCAGGTTGTCTGCTGCTTGATGTGGGGTCTGATTTCCAGTCCATTCGGGCGTTCGCATTAACATTTTGTCTATGTCTTTTGCTCATACAAGTGTGACTTTTGTCTAGAGAAGGTCAATTCTGAAATAGTTTTTTAAATGCCTGGGCAGAACGGCTAGAAGCACTTTTTGAGTGTGATAACGTTATCTTTGCTGTATATTAGACACGTGTCTTTAGGACTGAATGAGCATCTCCACAGTCCATTACCCTTACATGAACACACACACACACACACACACACACACATACTAACACACACACATACACACACACACATACTAACACACACACATACACACACATACTAACACACACACATACACACACACTAACACACACACACATACTAACACACACACATACACACACATACTAACACACACACACACTAACACACACACATACTAACACACACACATACACACACACACACACACACACACACACACACACACACACACACACACACACACACACACACACACACACACACACACACACACACACACACA
>VRLP01004179.1:0-52606 GCA_009660295.1 Lophius piscatorius
AATGAGAGTCCATATCGACTGATGACATGGCCAAGGGGGAGCATGTACAGTATGAAGAGAATGGGGCCAAGGACTGATCCCTGGGGGACCCCACAGGTGACGGTGTGTGTTCGGGACCTTGAACTTCCAAGGGAAATGTATTCTGTTCTGTCGGTGAAGTAGGATTGAAACCAGTTTAGGGCGGTGGCAGTGAGTTCAATGGTGTGATGTAAGCGGTGTAGTATTCCATGGTCAACTGTGTTGAAGGGTTAGCTAGACCTTATATAGCATTTTTGTGTAGTGCAAAGGTTTAGAAACTCAGTATTTGCATAATAATAATAATAATAATAATAATAATACATTTAATTTATAACGCACTTTACATTTGGATCAAATCTCAAAGTGCTAGATAAACAATAGCTCATACCTGTAGGTTTATGCTGCATAAGAATCACAATTGTAAACAAATGGTGGATGGTAAGCAGTTCCCTATACCCCATATCAGTCATTCACAATTACTAATAGAATTTTTCCATGATTTAAACAAATTATGAAAATTTTAGTACAATAAACCACATTTCATATTCAGTGTTTCGAGCTCCTATTTTAAATATTTATCAAAACAGACACTGATGGCACAGTACTGTATTGTTTTTTCTTGTTAGTGGATTTTATTCCTACCAAGGGATATTTTCCTGAGAAGAAATAATTAAAAAGGGTATGGGTCATTTGGGGCATCACAGTGGCACTTTGGGTAGCACAGCGAGAGGGTTCAAGGTAAAAATCCAGCTCTGGCGTTGGTGCCTTTCTGTGTGGAGTTTGCATGTTGTATTTCCTGGGTTTGTACATGTGGGTTCTCTCAAGGTATACTCTGGCTTCCTTCCACATTCCAAACACATGCAATATCGTTGAATTGTTGACTCTGAATAGCCTGTAGGTGTGAATGAGAGCGTGAATAGTTGTTTCTCTCTATGTGTTGGCTCTGTTATGATCTGCTTCTCAAGGGTCTATTTACCATTTTTATGTCAGCTGGGGTAGATTTCAACCTCCCATGAACCTCTAGAAGATTAACAATTAATTAATAATGAATTGCTTATTTGGACATTAATTAAAGTATTTGGACGTATGGATGGATGGATGGATGGACAGATTCGTTTAAATCCTCATCGCATACGATACCTCTTGTAGATAGCACAACCATCTACCAAAGACTTAAACTACTGAAAAAATCATTTTTATTAAAAAATATATTAAACTGTGAACAAAACCAAACATTGCTTTACAGTAACTTTGCATAGCAGATCTACAAGACAAGGTTTTACCACAAGGTAAAAGGATGATGTAAAAAAATAAGAATTAAAATAAATATTTAAAATGAGCAGATTTTAACAGAAATGTCAAAAATTAACTCAAATTAAAAGACAGTTAGAAAAGATGCCACTCAGATATGGGTGCGTTGACCGTTCTAGAGGTTTGGGGCTTGCTTATTCAAATGCCCGGTCACCTCTCATTCTTTCATTTTACCAAAGAGTAGCCATGAACATCTGGTTTGTAGAGCACAGTGCTCTGACTGGAGAATGCAGATGCAAGTGTGATCGGTTTACTTCTGCGTTGTGTTTAATAATGCTCGGGATCGAAAATCTCTTTGGAGATGCTCTCCGTTTATTCTTGAACATAAAAATCCATGTGCCACAGTTCACAGGGATTCAATCCCTCCAGCTCTTTACTAAATTAAATTGAAAACAAAAAATGAACGATATTAACATCTTGACATATAAAATATTTTTCTAACATAAGAATTTAACATTCTTTGAATGTTATTCTTGGAATTGGAACCAGCTATAGACTGCAAAGGGATGACTTCTCCACAGCAACTTATAAGGAGTTAAAATAATGTCTTTCTGACAAGATGAAGTTATGCATGATTCTCTCCCAAAGCCGGCTTTTACGACTGCGCTTATTTGGTTATCGAGCTTGTAAGAGCCATCAAGGTCAATACTGAGGTTATTAATAAAAGGTCTATTGTAGGGTTTTCAACATTGTCCAAGACATCAGCCCTACCGAACACAACAACATCTGTTTTCCCTTCATTTAGATGAAGGAAATGTATCGAGATCAAGAATTTGATGTCATCCAAACAGTTCCACAAGGCCTGCATAGACTCTTTGCTGTTAGTTTTGCAGATAAGCAGATACATCTGAGTATTGCTTAATAGCAGAGATAGGGAATGTTATGTTTTTCAGGAATGGACCCAAATGGCAGCTTGAATAAGGATTATAGCGAGAGATACCGAGTTGCATGGGACTAATATTATCACTTGACCTCTGTGTTTGGTGAAATATGGTAATTGTGCAGGTAGGAGGAGGTATTATGGAGGTAATTTGCAGTCGAATTTTTACTTCACAAATTACAGTCATTCACATGAAATTAATATCACATAAGTCTTCCCTTATTATTACAAATTACCACAGGTCCCTGGGTAATACCCGTCCTATCTGAATGGGACATTAACTACGTGTGAGTTCAGCACTTTATTAAGTAGACTTGTTTCTACATTTATGTTTTTGTTCAACAGTCATACTACGTACTATGACTTATTTTGAGATAATGTACTTATCCATTAAATAGTTAGTATATTAAACGATACAAAAAATAACTGTTGGTGGCAGACATAATTACAAGACACATAAGCTAATATTGTACTGGTACCATTTTTCTTGATAAATCTTGACCTGTTTTTCAGATAATTTCATGTTATTCGCGTAATATAACTGAATAAATTGTTTCCAAACTAGTTTCTTCTTGTCATACCTTTTACAAAATGAGCAAATTAACGTAAGATGAATCAACAGCTCTTAAGTGCACTTCTTCAATATGACTCACGAGCTGTGATGATGTATTACCTATTATGAAAAGAAAAAGAAAAAACTCACCGTCCAGATAAGTAAAGTAAGGCTAGTTTTGGTGTTTACTATTCGGCCCTGGTCAAAGTGTTTATGGTACGTTGTTCGAGTGGTAATTCAATATTTCAGTAGGTGGAAAATTTGCAATTTCAAATGTGCTGTGAAAGAAAACAGTAAAACTGGCACCACTCAGGACAATCCCTGCTATGATTGCGAAGCATGAGACATGCTAACGAAGCAAAACGCTGCATATTAAAACCAACATCATTTTCATAGGCAAGGCTGAAATACAGATTTGCTAGAATGAGAAAAAGAGTGACATTTGCCGCGCCTCAGCTGAAACCCTGCAAAGACTGCAAATGCTCTGAAATACACACGTTCCAATCCACAGTGAGGGGAGTTAAAGGAGTTCCATCATACACACCATATTGCATATATGAAAGACAATAAGGTGGGTTATTACCTGTCACTCAATGCAGCTTGGAGCTGATACTGCAGCTTAGTGGTGATAAACTTTTTGCCTTGTTCTTTAAAATGCTTTATGTGTATGTTGAATGCAAAAAACTGCTTGTTTTGCACATTTCCATCACAGAATTTCTATGCAAACACTCCTATTCTGGTTATCCGTCCGTAAGATAGAGGAAGAAGAAGAAGAAGATGACTTTTAAAAAAACTTTATTTATATGACACATTAACTAAAATGATTCCTGCATGCCCATTCCTACGTAAACAATAATGACAGAAAAATCCTGCTCACACAAACAAGATTAAAAGTTCAGCACCAGAGTGCTGTCCTCTACTGAACACAGGACCTGCTTGATGACCCACACAGCAGAAACCACCCTTGTTGTGTGTCAGTCTGTATAAGTGTGTTCAACCCTTAAGCGAGCTGCCACCAAACCTTTCAGACTGTGGACCGGATCTGTTGGACCATCTCCCAAACTGATTCTTTCGGCTCTTCCAGATAGCAAGCTTGGCATTTGCAAAGATAAAATTCATCAGAAACTTTGGTCCAAAAACAAACAGTGGGACAGAGAAAATCTCCCCCAATGCCTCCACCCATCTCTGCAGTAAGTCATAGAGAACTACCAAACGTGGACAGGACACCACTAGATGCTGTACATCCTCTGTTTGGGAGCAGAACGAGTAGCCATCCCCGGTGCTTGGGTCCAGGTGAGCTCTTTATTGGTTTGTAGCAAGTGCTCCATGTATAATCCTCCACTGGAGGTCACCCATCTGTTTTTCAACGGGAGGCTTATACAGGACCCGCCAGCTGCCTTTAGGGGAAAAATCTGAGCCAAAGACCCCAATCCACCTCGACTCCCTGACTACTGTTAGCGATCGGAGGTTGAGTACCTTAACGCAACTCGAGTAAAGCTGCTTCCCTACACAAGAGTTGAATGTCCCAAGCACCGACGTCCCCACAGCGAGGAGCAGGTCGCTCCCCTCCACCCAGTCACCCACAGCAGGACCCACGGTCAGGGAGGGGAAGGCATATCCGGACCTCTCGCTCCACTGATCTGCCCCCCTAGAACTCTCGTTGACCGGATATCCGTCATATCAGCCAGTCTGTCGATTGGAGTCCCTGTGAGGTGTCCCAGCTTAGTGATCCCAGCCTCAATGAACTTGCTTCTGATGGTTGGCGAGGAAAACACTGTATTGGACATTAAGGTGTTGTGAAACAATGGGTCCTAAAATAACCACATTCCAGGCAGGGGGTAAGGGGGCCAGGAAATGCCCAGAGTCTTCCAGGCTTCAATCACTGAGCTGTAAAAGATGGTAATTCCAGAGAGATCGCACTCAGATGACCTGATCAGGAATAACTGTTTATCAAGTATGAGGTGACCGGCCTTCCATAGCAGCGACCGGGCCACATCCAGCCAAGAGACAGCGAAGCCATACAGCAGCCGTTAAGCTGCCTGCAGTCTGAAGGCCGCGGTTCTGGAGGCATTGTCAATGAGGCCCTGTCACCCCTCTGCCACAGGGAGGTACAGGACCCATGCCCGCACCCAGTGATGACCAGTCCAGAAAAAGTTCACGAGCAGCTTCTGCAACTGTTCAATGAAGCCCGGTGGTGTAACGAGAACTTTTAGTTTATGCCATAGAGCCGAGGCAACCAGGTTATTGACAATGACAGCTCTTCCCCTATAGGACAGCTGGGGTAGCAGCCATTTCCATTTAGACAACTTAGCTTGCACCTTTACCAGCATTCCCTCCCAGTTCTGCCTCTCTATTTCCTCATTTCCTAAATATAACCCAAGCACCTTTAGCCCTCTCTTTTCCCACACAAGGTTCCCTGGGAGAACTGAAGTGGTCTGGATAGTCCAAGGACCTATCAGACACGCCTCACTCTTTTCCCAGTTTACCCTGGCTGAAGAGGCCCTCTCACACAGGACCAGGCTGTCCTGCAACTCTTGAACGTCCCCCTGACCCTGTATGAAGACATTAACGTCATCGGCATATGCTGATACAACCATCCAGGACCCTTTAACCGGCTCAGGCAGCCGAGGACCACCCAGCCGGTTCCTCAGCCTGCACAGCAGAGCCTCGATGGCCAAGATGTACAACTGGCCTGAAATGGGGCAGCCCTGCCTGATCCCTCTCCCCATTGGTAGAGGACGGCTCAAGCCTCCCCCCACACAACATGCATCATTGTACAGTAGTTTTACACAGGACAGAAAATGCTCCCCAACCCGAAACGCCTGCAGTGTAGCAAACAGGAAGGAGTGGTCTACACGATCAAAAGTGTTCTCCTGGTCAATCACAACTATACATTTGTTGATGTTATACAGACTGCATGGATCAAAAGTGTCTCTCACTAAACACAGGTTGTCAAACATTGACCAGTCAGGGACAGAGTAGGCCTGGTCCGCACCCACCAGCAGGTCAATAAAAACGTTCAGTCTATTGGAGAGGACCTTGGACTGTATTTTGTAGTTTGTGCATAACAGAGTCACTGGTCTCCAGTTTTTGAGCAGTGTAAGGTCTCCCTTTTTAGGTAGTAGGGAGATCTCTGTGCGTCGACAAGAAGCTGGAAGTGTCCCTTTGTTAAAACATTCTTTAAAACCTCCAACAAGTCATGTTGAAGAAGACTCCAGAAGTGTTTGAAGAAGTCACCAGGTATTCCATCAAAACATGGGACAAAGGACAACTGGGACACAGCAGTGGTCAGTTCGTCCAGAGAGAGGTTAGAGCCCAGGGTGTCACGCTCCACTGGACTCAGCTGTGGGAGGTCCTGTATGAGCTCGGCAGTAGCATCCACATCACAAACATCCACCCTAAACAGTTGAGTGGTTGAGGAAATCCACAGCTAGCCTCTTCATCTCAGATGGCTCAGCGGTTAGACGTCCATCTGGTAGAAGGAGGCAGACCAGATGTTTCCTCTGTGCCTCTGACCTTTCCAAGTTAAAAAAGAAGCTGGTCAGAGAATCCATGTCCTTTAAAATAATAAATAATAATAATACATTTAATTTATAATGCACTTTACATTTGGATCAAATCTCAAAGTGCTAAAATGGTGAATCTGGCCCGAACCAGCGACCCTTTAGCTCTCTCCTGCAGAAAAGACTTCATATTCCTTCTCTTGCAGAGCAGTAGATCCGTTTGTGTGGCAGACCCACTCTCCAGCTCCCTGCTCTCTGCCTCTTTCTGTTCCATAGCTCTCCAACTTTTAGCCGTGGAATAAGCTGTGTACTGTTGAAAGAACACCTTGATTTGGGCCTTCCCTTCCTCCCACCACTGATCCAGTGAGAGAAAGGAAGCTTTCTGAGATCTCCAACCTAAAGATTGATCATAGATCTTTGGCCTAAAGTGGTCTGGTACCAATTCCACTTATGAACCATCTTATGCTCGAACATGGTGTCAATACTCAAAAAAAGGGAACATATGACGGCGCTGCTGTAGCTGTCTCCCAATCGGAAGATCGGAAGGTAGCCGGTTTGAGTCCCACCAGGGTCTACATGTTGTAGGGTCCTTGAGCAAGACCCTGAAACCCTAGTTTCCCTCCTCACCTCAAAGGGGCTGCCCCGTGCTCCCTAAGGGATGGGCCAAATGCAGAGAAAAAAATGTCACAATGATGTACTGCGTATAGTTGTATGTTATCAATAAAATTTTTGTTCTTTGTTCAACACACTGATACAATGCCCACAGTACTGCTGATGCAGCACCAAACCGCCTATTAATCTCCCTGTCCATTTTCCCATCAGTTGAGAACAAGACACCTAGATACTTCAACTCCTTTGCCTGAGGCAACAACTCAAACCCAATCCAAAAGGGACAGTCCACTGATTCCCTGCAGAGAACAATGGCTTCAGATTTTGAGCTGCTGACTCTTATACCAGCCGCTTCACACTCAGCTGCAAACCGATCCAGTGCATGCTGGAGGTTACGGACTGATGAAGCCTACAGGACGACACCGTCTGCAAACAGGCAGAGATACAATTCTAAGGTCTCCATTCCCCACCTCGACTACATTGAGATTATGTCCATGAATGTTAAGAGCAGAATCGGAGACAAAGGACAATCTTGGTGGAGTCAAACATTCACTAAAAACATGTTTGACTTTCTGCCGAGCATACGGACACAACTCTCACTTTGGTTATATAGAGACTAGATGGCCCGTATTAATGGTCCCAGCACCCTGTAATCTCACAGTACACCCCACAGGATTCCCTGCGGGACATAGGCATAAGCCTTCCCCAAGTCCACTAAACACATGGAGACTGGATGGGCAAATTCCCATGACCCCGCAAGCAAGCCTCCAAGAAGAAAAAAAGTTGGTTTACCCTTTCACGACCAGGAAGGAATGCATTGTTCCTCATGAAACTGAGGTTCGACAATCGTTCAGAGCCTCCTTTCCAGAACCCCGGGGTAAACTTTCCCAGGAAGGCTGAGATGTGTGATCCCCCTATAATTGGAGCACAACCTCCGGTCCCCCTTTTTTTATAAAAGTGGGACCACCACCCCAGTCTGCCACTCCACAGGCACTGTCCTTGTCTGCCATGCAATATTTAATAGGCGTGTCAACCATGACGACCCAACAATGTCCAAAGCCTTTGGAAACTCAGGTCAATCTCATCCACCCCTGGCGTCTTGCCTTTTGGCAGCCTCATAACTACCTCAGTGACCTCTGCCATGGAAATGGATGGGCCTTCCCCAAAGTCCTCCAACTCCGCCTCCACTATAGAAGGTGTGGCTTCCAGGTTCAGAAGTTCCTCAAGTGTATTTTCCATCATCCAACGATATCCACAGTACAAGTCAGCAGTTCTCCTGTCCGGCTGTACACAGTCTGTGCCAAGCCCTGCTTTCCATTCCTGAGTCGTCGGATGTTTGCAAGAACTTCTTTGGGGCCAAAGGAAAGTGATACTTCATGCTTCCCCAAACTCCTCCCACACCCAGGATTTTGCTTCCACAACTACCAAAGCCTCCCTTGCCAACCGATCCAACTCATCAACATGTGATCATCAGTGGACAGCCCTTCTGCTCCCTTCACCCTACTGTCCAAGACATTCGGCGGCAGATCTGATGATACAACTGAAAGGTCGATCATAGATCTTTGGCCCAAGGTGGTCTGGTACCAATTACACTTATGAACCATCTTATTCTTAAAGGGAATGTGCTCCGGTAGTGCAGCTCCTCCAGGATGGCACATTTATACGCGCCGTGGCCAGAATGTTTGCTGTGTCTCCCAGCACAGTTTCAAGAGCTTGGAGGAGATACCAGGAGACAGGCCAGTACACCAGGAGAGGTACAAGGGGACGTAGGAGGGCAACAACCCAGCAGCAGGACCGTTATCTGTTCCTTTGTGCAAGGAGAAACAGGAGGAGAAATGCCAGAGCATTACAAAGTTACCTCCAGCAGGCAACAAGTGTGCATGCCTCGGCCCAAACTATCAGATTCAGACTCCATGAAGTTGGCATAAGAGCCTGACGTTCACAAGTGAGGCCTGTGCTCACAGCCTAGCACCGTACAGCTCGATTGCCGTTTGTCAGAGAACACCGGAATTGTTAGATTCTCATTGGCGCCCTGTTCTCTTCAAAGATGAGAGCAGGTTCACACTGAGCACATGTGACAGACGTGAGAGAGTCTAGAGATGCTTTGGAGAACGTTATGCTGCCTTCAACATCCTCCAGCATGACCGGTTTGGTGGTGGGTCAGTGATGATCTGGAGAGGCATATCCTTGGGTACCGGGATGAGATCCTCAGACCCATTGTGAGACCGTATGCCCGACCTCATTTGGCTAGTTTGAGTCAGTGGTTCCTGTATGACGAAGGCATTGAGGCTATTGACTGGCCCGCCCGTTCCCCACACCTTCATCCAATCGAACACCTTTGGGACATCATGTATCGTTTCATCCACCGCCGCCACTTCGCACCACAGACTGTCCACGAACGGACTGATGCCCTGATCCAGGTTTGGGGGGAGATCCCCCTGGAGACCATACATTGCCTTGTCTTGAGAAAATTCACTAAAGTTGGATCAGCCTGGGATCTAATTTTTCCACATTGATTTTGAGTATGATTCTGAATCCAGTCCTCAGTGGCTTCATGATTTTGGTTTACATCGATCATTCTTACGTTACTTTGTTCTCAAATTACACTATGTACCCAACAAAGATTTTCAACTTGAATATTTCATTCATCCAGATCTGGGATGTGTTATTTAAGTGTTCCCTTTAATTTTTTGAGTTGTGTATATCCCATCCACTGACAGGTTCCTTTGTGACGAGATAGCAGTTAATTTCACTGTATGAACCTGGACTGTCTGGCTGATTCGTTGTAGGAACAGTCCATGCTATTTACTTTATCTGTCAGTGATCGATGGGGTTGTGGATTAAAGATTATTTATCTACCAGATTTGGATTTTAATACGGATATAAACTCAAATGTGTTTTGTGTGTTTGAATTGTCAATGCTTGTGTTTTTAATTTTCCTATTATTAGTCAAAAATATTATTAAATATCTAAAATGTGTATCCCTACCTAGGTCCAAGATCCACAGCTAAACAAATGGAATCTATTCACATATTTTGCAGGAAAAAAAAAAGTGTAAAAAATGAATCACAAGTGAATGATAACACAGCTTATAACTCTTGCTGATGTAGTTAACTATACAGAAACTGCCGCATCCCAAGATGTCTTAGTCCACGTTAGTTATGGGTAAATAATGCCACTCTAATATGACCCACATCATTATTCTCCACAACGAAACTCTTAAGCACGTTTCCCATCCAATGGGAATTTTGAGGGCAATATAACAAAATGGGAGCTGCCCAGGGACATTTAGTTACACTTGATTCATTACCATACAGTAACACACACAGACAAACACACACATACCCACACAAACACACACACACACATTGTACAACAAACACAATGTCAAAATTAACTAAGGAAATTAATTTACAGTGTGCTATCAGACAAAAGTGTTATTTTACAGCTGTGTTAAAACAATGACACAGACCGTGTTGTCCTTAATCCAAAGAAGAACACCTTCAGTGTCTTTCCATTGTTCATGGTCCGTCAGGTAGCTCAATGGCCTCAACCCGGCCCAAATATTTAATGAAGAGTTTATGGCTCCCCTTAGGAATATTACAGGCAGTTAACCTTGGCTGACAGGCTCACCGGAGGCTGGGACTCTGGGAAATGAACCACAACATTTCTGGTCAATAGGGTAATTATGTAAACTGATGTTAAGCTGTGATTTACACAGAAACAATATAAACATACATTCGGAGTAAGTTATTGGTCATCTTATGAATTTTGAAAGGGAGGTTTTCCCAGGGTGCCACATAAGCTAAAACCACCCATGACTGCATGCAGTACACAACTGTAACTGTTTAATTTTTGACTGGTTATGCACTTTTCTGCTGTAAGCTAATATTCTATGCACAAACACAATAAACTGCTGAGGGTTTTATTTCCATTTTTTACAGTGAAATATCTGAATCTTTCACTTTTAACCATGAAAGGCTGCTTCTGTTACAATAATAATAATCTTAAAATCAATATATGCACAAATATAGCAAATATATATATAGCCCCAAAGTTGATGTGTTAGAATCAGAAAATAAACAATCGTCAGGATCTGAGCTACTTAGACAAGTTCCAAATGCGATGGCTACACAGAGTGTAGGTATTGTTGGCTGTTCCTGGTAAGTACCAACCAAAGTGGTCTAGGTAGGGAAAACTGGTGAGCTGGACAAAGGATCATGGGCACCCAGGTTCACTGATGTGTGTGGGGAGCGAAGGCTATCCGGTGTTGTCTGTGCCGCCAGAAGAGCTACCATATCCCATTTTACGAAAAAAGTGAATGCTGGTTCTTACGAAAAGGTCTCAGAACATAGAGTGCATTGAAACTTCTTTTGTAAAGGGCTGTGTAGACATATACTGGTCAGAATCACTGTGTTGACCTGTGACACTGAAAGTGCGAGTGCATGTGAGTCGCTTAAGCCAGAATTACACTGTACGTTTAGAGCCCGATTCAAACTTGCAAATGAGTCTCAGGACTGCCGTCTGACGGTGTCAGTCCTTCATCGTTTTACGCAAGGTCACTAGTACCGCTAAGCAGCTCCTGGACATACGTCGGAGGATCGAAAGGTTTTCTGGCGTGTCAGAAATTTGGCTGACGTCAACGCCTCTTCTTCTCACTGCGCCTGTGAGATATGGCGGAGCATCTGAATTGTCTTGGTGACACGACACATTGTAATAATAAAAATAATAATTAATAAGTACTCATAAAGTGGAAAGGAAAGTTTGTGGCTATTAAGAAATTATGAATAAGAGAGGTTCACAGTCTCTCTGCAAAATAGACCAACAATACTATCCACTGGGTTCTAGTCACCTACAAATCCAGATACGCCTGTAACTTTTAAAATAGGTTTCGGCACACCCGATGGCAAATAATAATCAAGACAACTGGTTTCTCTCTTGTTAGTAGTTTGCTAAGATACAATCTTTTTTTCTGCTTTGGAGCTTTCAAACAAAACTGTATTGAGAAATGTAAATATGAACACAGGCTGCAGAGGCTGGACGGGTCTTATGGCGTAAGCACTTGATGCCCAATACAACAAAACCCTTTTAGAGGTCTTTTTTCGATGGATGAGTGATATTTTCAAGACAAACGGGGGACCTCCTCAATATTAGGCAGGCGGTTATAATGTTATGACTAATTGGGGTGCATCCCATCTGACCAAATTTTTTAGTCTGATCAGTCCATTACTATTACTAAGAAGAATCTGGGGAAAATAAACCTTATTTTAACTCAGCATCTGCACGCTTAGTTGGAAATTGGAAACCAATTGATGCCATATAGTCACAGACTCAGACTGGATAATTGAAAAGAAAGACAATGTCATTTTTCTTGTAATTACAATAAGTATTTTCTCTCTCTCTCTCTCTCTCTCTCTCTCTCTCTCTCTCTCTCGCTCTCTCTCTCTCAGAAAAGCTCAAAGCTGTGGGCTCGCGCGTTCTGTAGGATTCCTCTTCCTGTCTCGCGCAGGCAGGAGAGAGCTCACCTCTCTCCGCTCCGCACTGCGCCTCCTCCTTCTCTCTTTGAGGACACTAACGAGTCCATTACGTCACGGAAACCTATTTAAGGTTCCCAGAAGAGACGACAAATGTTTGAGACCCGCTGCCGCTGTCCCCAGAGACGCCGGCGAGGGACACGAGCCGAGTCGTGATGGGACAGTTCTCCGGAGGATACCACCGGACTTTCTGCGTCTTTGTGCTCCTCGCGCCTTTGGTCCCGGTGGCGGTAGCGAGAGGTGAGTCCACACTGAGGATAAACTTCAAGAAAAATATTCTCGGAGAGGGTTTGAAGCTGGGCTCCAAGTTTCCTTGGGCTTTTTAAAAGTTAAAAGTGAACGGGTTGCGAGCCTTAAAAAACATGTTTCTGCTGCCATTGAAATATGGCAACTTTGCGCGTTGATTGAGCTGAGCTGGATATCCGGGAGGTTACTTTCAAACGTTTTTTTGTAGTTTCTGGAGCTTTAAATGAATGGGGTTCTATTATGTCAACTATTATAAAGTTAATTAAGAGTTTCAAATAATTTTAAAGAGCATATTTTTCTCGATAGCAAAGTTCATATTTAAATTTGAATGCAAATAGAGACCGTAGTGGTCCATGCAGCTTACATTCTAGGCAATGTTTGAATGATAAAATAATAATAATAATAATAATAATAATAATACATTTAATTTATAATAAACTTTACATTTGGATCAAATCTCAAAGTGTAAAAGGATCTTCCTATTATATTTCTTATTCAAGTTTAATTTCCTTGTTTCTTCAATTTGAATTCATATTTACAACTTCAAATATGGCAGTGGCTATAACCACATAAACTGATTCTCCCAAGGCTGATTATGATGTGTGTGTTTCTATGGTTGCTTTGAAAACTAGGAATGCGTTTTTATTGAATGTCTCAGGCATGTGTACCTATTTGTCAGAAACAGAAGGCTGATTGATCCAGTTCCCCTACAGGTAATATATTTTTTTCGATTTAAATAAGGAATATTGGTAGCCGTTATTAAGATAATTGGGAATTATAATCTGTTTAGACAGCTTTTTTTTTCAGATAAGAGCTGCAACCACATTATATTCTACCTGTAATGGAAAGGGGGTTAGAACAGACTGGTCCATATTGGCTATCGAGAAGCATGGGTCTGTATGGGTTGTTGTAATGTGAATTAAAGACAAAATAAAAACAGATTTTAAAGTTGGCATAAAGAATTACCTACACACCACATGAAAAGTGATTGTTATCCCCTGAAAAGCTATTTTGCCTGAAGGCTTTGAAAGCTATGAATATTTTTTACTTTAATTTCTCAGGCTGACACACAATTGTCAGTAAGAGAAGGCTAATTGATCCAGAGTGTCTATTCTCTGGAGGATACCCTTCCTTTTAACTAATGAGAAAGTTGTCCGTATCTTACCCATGGCCTACTGTGCAAGCAATATTTTCATGTAACATTTATTTTTTTCTTTTTCTGTTTTTGTTATAATTCTCAGTAAAATATCATGTGTGGGCAGTGAAACCAAATAAACTGATTAATTATGCGCTTGCATCAGTGAAATTGTTGAGGTTTGCAGCCTTGGCTTTCTATATTCCCTAGTGTTTTCTTGTCTTAGCAATTGTTTTCACATTAAACGCATGTAATCCCAAGGTCGTTTATGATGCTTGTATTTCTATCGGTTGCTCAGAAAGCTATGAATGTTTTTTTTAACATTAATTACTCAGGCATGTGTATACATTTGTCAGTAACAGAAGACTAATTGATACACAGGGTACATAAGTTGTTTTGTCCTCTGGAGGATATACAAATACCATTTTAGTTCAAAGTTGGCTGTGGTGTAAAAAAAATTGCCTTTTTTGTAGAATAGATTTTTTGTAAATTAGGGGATATATATATATACCTATAATTATACTGATTAGGAATCAAAATCAGTTTGGAGAAATCTTTTTTCCAGATTATAGCCTTAGCCATGGTTTAACTAGTGAAAAGAGGTTGTAGTAGTCCAAATCCCCCCCACAAAAATTCCAATTTTTTTCCCAGGTTTAATTTCCTTTGTCCTTATGTTTAATTCTCATTTACAACACCGCAGATGGAGAGTGGCTACTAACCAAAATTATTCCGGAATCAGTGACATTATCCACGGTTGATTATGATGCCTGGGATGGCTTGAATCAAGCTTGCCATTACTATTTGGTGCTTTGAAAGCTATGAATGTTTTTAAACTTGTGTAGGTGTATAAGTTGTTTTGTTCTCCAGAGGATACCCCATGTTATCCAAAGCTGACTGTGGTGTGAAACAAAATATTGCCTTTTCATTGGAAATGCAAAGATGATTTCATAAGGGATAAAGATATCTCCGCAACCATGTTCCACTAAGACAGTTCCAGGGCTCATTTGTAGGGAGTGCTTAATTTCAGGTCCTTTGCCTAGACCCTCGATCCGAGTCAGGAACAACTCCCCAAAAACCCCTTTAACGGGAAGAAAAAGGGAGAAACCTCAGGAAAAGACACAGAGGAGGGATCGCTCTTCCAGGACGGACAGATGTGCAATAGATGTTGCGTGTACAGCGCAAAGCAAAAAAAATAAACACAATGTACACAGTTATGTCTGACTGGGGGCATGATTCTAATAACCAACTAAAACTTTGTCAGTCATTTATTAAAAACATAGATGGTGTAGAATAGCATACACAAAAATAACTGAAAAATAACAATGGATATTAGGACTAAAGGTTAGTTTGTGCTCAACATTAATGATAGATATAGATGGAGTCTATTATGTATGCTCTGCATTCATATTGTTCTTATTTTGGCAAATTCTTTTGAAAGCTTCCAGATATGGACAAAGTAGAGTAGTTACACCAGAAATCATTGCAGCCATAATCTAAGCAACCTTTGACAAATATCTATAGACACAATGATAAGGAAAAGAAGTGAAGCAAAACAAATTTAACAAAAGAAAAATGCTCCTCTCCACATGTTGAGATATATTTAATGGCCTCAGAGACCAGAGCCCATAATTAACAAGGTACATTATTACATCCCTCTTCTTCTTCTTCCACTTCTACTTCTTCTCCTGGATTTAACAGTTGAAAGTTGACATCCTTTTAGTTGTATTCTCCTCCTCCGTCTGGCTATACAATTGACATTTATGCCTCTGTTATGTGATGGCGTTACTCTAATAATTAATAATAATAATGATATTTGGTAATTTAGTACCACTGGTGATGAAGTTGGATGGTTTCAGTGCTTCCTTGACGTAATGATGTTGCTTTCGTACCTCTATAATATATAATAATATATTACCTTTGTATATAATATAATACTACTAACAATGTGTGTATGTCTTTTTTTGATATCTGTGATGTAATTGTGTACATTTTTAAAGTGTGTGTGTATGTGTATGTGTATGTGTGTGTGTGTGATATTTTTTAGGACAATTCTTCATGTAGGGGTCAAGGTTTTTGTTATTATCTCCATGTTATCCTGTCAGAGCTGGTTGTATTTACCTGTGCTCTCCACGTGGCAACATAACCATGTAAAATGTTACATGAAAAGGATGCTTCTGAGTGCATGCACATAAATTGTGCCTTTATGACTGTAAACTTACAAAAGCTGTATCGGTATATATTGTTATAGATCTGTCAGGTTCTTAAATGGGTCCAATGTTTTCAATGGCATTCTGCCTGGCTGTAAAATGAATATTTATGCTGTTCAATAATATGGCTGTCGACAGTAGATTGCTATAAGCAGAAATGAAGTTAAATGCAATGGGGAGAGGCAGATTGACAAAAGTTCACTAAATAATGTAAAACTTGCAAAGGAGGCTAAGATATACAGCATGTTGCAAGTTGAAGTCAGCTCTCTCTCCACATCCACTTATAGATCCCCACAAATAGCGATTTAATTTTCAATTATATGCTGAGTTATATTTCAGTAATTCAAATGTATTCGTTATATTTTGCAAGGACGCAACTTTGTTATTCATTGACCGACATACAATTTAAAATTGAGCACACCAAGAGAACATGAGGGGGAACTCGGGATTCAGGGTAGAGATGAGGCTGATGACATTTTGAAGTGTTGAGAAGTTAACATCGCAGAGGTGTTTGCAGCGTGATCAGTGAACCAGTGCTGAATTATCTGTGTGAAAAAATGTTTGCTCCGTGTCTTTTTCATCCCGGTAAATCTCGTTATTTCTACATCAATTCAATTGATAAAGAGCTTTTCATTCAGAAAAATGCACAATTAATTTGAACAAAGAGCTTGCACAAAAGCATTACAATAAAATAAAGCACGGCTGAAACGTCTATTAGATTAAGACGGCCATGAAAAATTACACCCAGTTATGCTATTTTCTTCTTATCAATTGAGAAAAAAATCGAGAAAAATGCACTGTTCAATCACGGTTTCCTAAATCCCAGGGTTAATTAAAGGACCTGTTCGTTCAATCAACATGATAATGTAAAACAAAACAGCACATCCTCCCAATTAAGAAGCCTCAGCCGGTGTTTGGTAATTTTGCTTACAAAACTGTAAAGTAATTAATGGGCTATAAAAATAATTTATGACTTCAACTACAAGGTTTACCCTTTAATTTTTGTTAGTGTTGTATCTTCTTTCAGGAGTCTTCCGGCAGGCCTTGAAATCTGGCATCATCAAACCCCTCCTCAGAAAGGACATTCTGGACTCATCAATAGTAACTAATTATAGACCAATATCAAATCCTCGTTTCTCGGCTATGTTTTTCAACAATGAAATTACTTTTTGGCATAAAGCAACTCGTTTGGTGTCTTCCAGTCAGGTTTTCGGGAGCACCACAGCACTTAAACTGCTCTTGTTAAGGTTTTTACTGGCATCTGATGTGACCTTTTACTGGATCTCAGTGCTGCATTCAACATACTTGACCGTAATTTATTACTAGACCGACTGGGAAAGTGGGTGGGTATTTCTTGCAAAGCATTCAGCGGGTTAAAATCCTACCTGAAAGACAGGGACTCCTTTGTGTCATGGTGTATATGTGATTTGTGTCAATGGGTAATTGCAAATCTGAGCTAAAAAAAGTCACATGCGGAGCTCCCCAAGGTTCCATCTCAGGGCCTCTTTCGTTTAACATCTACATGCTTCAATTGGCTCGGGTCTTGGAGAACAACAAAATAAATTACCATAACTAGACCACAGCAGACCACATACATTTTTACATAACTATCACCAGGGGACTACACTCCAATACAAGCACGGAGTGAGTGCATTCAACAATTGGATTAAAGATCAGTGCTGACCTTCAATCTGTAATGTTGAAAAGCTCGGACCAAGCCAAAAATGTTGGTCTATTAATGCACTCTTACCTTAGTTTTAACAGAGATATTAAGTAGAGGTGCACCGATTGCATTCTCCTGGCTGATCACAGATTTTTATAATGTCTGACAGGACGATACCGATTCCAATTTTTTTTTCGTTTAAAGTTTAAGAATCATAATGAATAATGCATTTTAAGTGCTCTAATTTGGAAGCACTGCAGTGGAAGTGAAAAGGCTGATCAGCCATGTTCATGTATTCCGACCTATTGTAATAAATTTACCCTCCCTGCTAACCGCCGTGCTGTTCCTCAGGAAGGTTAATTTAAAGTGTATGATTAAGTTTGTTGTATCATACACTTTCAAGATTTTTCCGCGAAGCTTCCTTTGTCGTTAAGTTTTAAAAACCATAAATGACAGGACATACATATATATCAGGCTCGTGGTTGGCTCTGAGCTCCTGCTAGCTTGAATTGCTATGTTCTTCGGGTGATTAATCATGAAGTATGTGATTAAGTTTGTTGTGCCAAACGTTTTCGGGGTTGAAGAGATGCCTTTATTGTCCTTGTTGGTGCGAGAAATTGCTTTGTGTTTTCTGGTCTACTTGTGAGATGTTTCGGTCGTGGTTGCTCATGCTTGTTGTGCATGTAAGGCGCATGTGTGCAACTGGCCTCAAGTGAGGCTGATCTGCCGATTGCTGATTTCATAGTAGGCCTCCCGGCGCTGATCGGTCAGCCAGCCGATCCATCGGCGCACCTCTATTATTTATACCATTGCAAAGACCGCCTACTATCACCTGTAGAATATAGCAAGAAATAAAGGACTGATGTCTCAGCAGGATTTTGAAAAACTAGTCTATGCATTTATCTTCAGCCGACTCGACTACTGTAACTGCGTCTTAACTAGTGTTCCTAAGAAAACGGTCAGACAGCTGCAGCCTATTCAGAACGCTACTGCCTGACTCCTCACTAAGACCAAGGAAGTGGATCATACCAGTCCTGTTCTGAGGTCTTTACATTGGCTTCTTATTTCTGACTTCTCCTATACAGCACTGTTTAGGAAAACAGAATTTTTTTGTGGTCAAAAAGGCTGAGATATTTGGTTTTTTTCTTTTCTAGGCTTTCGTTTTTAGCTTGTTTTTACTCCTCTAAATATATTTGACCAATGCATTTGCACTAGTTACTTTTTTTTCACTATAGATACTCAACAGGGTACCTCGCACCTTCAGAGATGTCATATTTAATGTGTCTCTCACCTAGACTGTTCAGGCAGATTGTGTACAAAAGGTATTAACCCTGTGCAGCATCTAGATACACTCTTGGCTAAAATAGGATGGCTGGATGGCACTGATTGGCAGACAGCTTGATTTTGTAATATCATTTAGGTACTTTCGGTCTTTTTGAGGATGAAATAAATAGAAGTACACTGACATGACAACACAACAAAGCATCATTATAAGCACTTGTAATGCAGGAGGAGAAGCACCAGCTTACCATGCAATATGATGGACACGTCAGGGACCGAAAATCATAGTCATAGTATAGTAGGATCTTTGCCAGTCCAACCACCCTGCATTCAGAATGACATGCACAGCGCTGAAGAAAAGCATAGTACTCTTATAATGTCTCTTATAGTCTCAATCACAGAGCAGTGCAGGGAGAAGTCACCATATTACACAATTTCATTCAAAATTTAGATCAAAAATGTGCTCCACATTTAATGAAATTTGACAAGTCTCTAGTGGCTTCGATATGCAGCCCATTTTGTATTCTGCTGTGGAAAATGCATCCTTGTTCAACCACAGGTGAAAAAAAACCTGAAACGAGAAAGAGAGAGTGAGTGAGGAACAAAAGGCAATGGAGTCATCTCTGCCATGTTTTATTTATCCCAAAAAATGACTGCTAGACTCTTCCTCAAGCACAGCTTTGATTTAACTGACATTTCGCATGAGATGGATTCTTGAGCACAGTTGGGCTGACTATCCACTGTTTTTATTCTGTAGATGATGGCATGGTGGTCTTATTGCCCAGTTTTGCTATTGCATTATTCAAAGGGAAACCATTTCTCTATCCAATGCCCCAACCCCCTCTCCCATTGTGCCTTTTCTAGATTCAGACGGAACATAACACAGCAGCAGCCAAACAACTGTAGGAAATATTGTCTACAGTCAAATCAGAAACGTATAATACCTATGTAGAATAACAGAAGAGAATGTTACGTTGAAAATAAATATTGCATGGAAGTAAACACACAATGATTATGTATGATAGCCTGTGTTGGACAGTACTATACTAGTGAGCAAATAGCTATGTATTTTTTCAGAGAGATATTGATACTTTGGAATGAGGTCAATAGATAAGCCTTTGTACATTATATTCCTGATAGAGCTGGCATTGATTGGAAGTGAATCCTTTTGTTTCCTTTAAAGAAAACGAGTGCTTTCACTGGAAGCCTGTAGAGCTAGCTTCATATTTTTCCTTCATTCCATTGTGCTTATGTATAGATTATTGTAGTTCCTTTCTCCACTTTCCAATCAGTTAGGACTTTGCTACATTGTTAAATTCTTTATCAATTATGAAGATTCTCATTTGGCATTAACATTTGTTAGGAATGTTCAGAAAAATTTAGTTTGACCCCATTTCTGATCAGTCCTATTTCAAGAAATGGGATACAATAGGATTTAAAAAATATCTCAGGACTTTCAGTGCCAAAGATATTCAGGATACAAATGCGAGTAGTCAACATAATTATCTACATAACAGCACATGATATGGAATGTTGATTAAACATAATTTTACTAAATTCTTTATTTTTGGCATTGATTCATCCAAGTACTGAATGTCTTATGGATTTTGAGAAATTTAGCAAAGCTAGCAGGTTGTGCGGGACTGTCGGAAACAAAAATCAAAGGATCTGCTTTTTTAAGCAAATGTCAATTATTTAAGATCTTTCCAGATTTGCTTTGATATCAATTTTCTTTATCATCACATACTGTACTACAACATCATTACACTTCCATCACTCCATCCTTTATACAAGCTCTGCCCATGCTAAATGCTAGCATGCAGGAACTATATTGTCCGTCTAACCCGTCTGTGTGTTCATATTCTGAGAGAATGATGGGCTGTCGGATGTTGCCTCCTGCATGTTTGCCTCTCAGCCTTGTCTCAGCAGCCTTGAGGCTTTCAGTTAAGAGCTGGCAATGCTGTCATGTATTTTCTAATAGCACTGAATGGGAAGCCTTGAAGATAACTGCCCATCTACAATGCAACATTGGATGCCTGACTAGCAAACTCAAGGGCGTTTCCACAAAGGCAAGATTCCCACCTTACAGCATTTGCTTCAATGCCGAATACCTCTCCCAAACTCACAACCCTGCTCTCCCTGTCTCTATCTCCTTGCTCCTACTTTGCAATTATGTGTAGCACTTTTTTTTCTTCGAAAGTCCTTTTATTTCATAAACCCCTCACCATTTTCATCCTTTTTTTATTGCTTAGCTGCAGTGGACTGTTATATTGACAAATATTTAGGTTCTGGTATCATTTCTCAACTCACCTGACCAAGACGGAAGGAGGTGGTTGAGCTTGGAGAGGTGCAACGAGGGATTTGGAGTGAATGTTAGACAGTTAGAGCAGATAGAAAGACAGAAGGATTACAGTACAGAATACTTAAGTATTTCATGTTATCAGTGACTGCCACAACAGTTTGTCATTAACAGCAAGCACTTGTCACTGCTCTTCCTGATGATTTGATTTCAAGAGTAATCAAAAGCAAATACATATTTAATGATTTATGGATTAAAGAAGGGACCCTGTGTTTGTTTACACACAGTGTGTTTTGACAGGGAGATGCAACATGTTCATGCATCACTTTTGGCATTGTGTGAGAAAATATGAAAGTAAATCATAAAGAAAACGCATAGACGTGGACATTAATGTTTAGACTTCAACACGGCGCAAAATGTATGGTAATAATGATGTGAAGTTCATTGGAATGACATTATAAATGAAAAATGTAATATATCCACAGAGGTGAACATGAGTTTGAATCCCTTGTGTGTTTCAGATGTAAAATCCCTTGCATCCTATACATCACATGATGTATGCTGTCACTGCTATACATACGATAGACATCAGCCATGTTAGCTTTGATGTTGTCCGTCTCTAATGGGACGAGACCGTCGTGGTGCGGTGATCAATTTTTGAGGGATAGGACTGAGCAACCACATCCACAAATACCCAATTGGAAGGCATCCGCTTTCCAACTGGCTCTCATTTAAGATCCCGTTTGCTACTCTGGCTGCACTAGTTTTTTCTCTGTCAAACCATTGCTGTTGAAAGGATGGTTAATGGCTTAAAAGCCGTTTGGCTGCTTTCTCCACTTTTCTCATATCTAGAACTACATTTAATGAATGTAAGTGTGGTTTGCTTTCCATTTTCTTTCAGCAAACAAATTCAGGATAACACCCCAATCTGCTGAAAAGGACTATCACAGGCCATATTTCATTCAGCCCTGTCAGTTCTCGATGGCTATTTGGTGCCTTTGTGAGAGACCGAGGTGCAGTGGTTTAAGAGCCCCTCTTGGAGCATGAAGCCCACATAATAACTCTCAGCAGTCATGTGCGACTGCATGTTGTAAAAACAACAAAGCCCTGTCATTCATAGAAAGGAACAGAGAGTGGGAGTCCATTAGTCTTTGAAAAGGCTTTCTGTATTCCCCCGGGAAAAAAAATCAGCACAGCAGACCTGTAAAAGTTGACTAACTTTCCCCTTTACCATTGTTATCATGTTGAGATGTGTACAAAAATGTATTTAGTATTTCCAACCTCAAGAAATACGTGTATTGTGCGTTTGTTTGTCAACAGTATTATGCTACATTCACATCAAACTTAAATGGTTTTCTCGTGTGGACGTCACCATTTGTTCTTCCATCATCAACCATGACCAGTAACACAATGGCTGGTTTTTCAATTGTTACAAAGCAAACGCCACCATGTCCGGTTTCACAGCATTATCTTGAGGCATGACAGTCAACTCTAGTTTTCTAATAGAGCTACGGTAAGTAGCTATATAGTCCCACCACGCAAACAATTTCATTCACATTCCTTCTGAAAACACCATTATGCAAAAGCCACTGCACATATTTCCATGTAATGGGGACTAATTTCTCCACATCTCCCGGAAAAAACTGCTCTACAAAATTTGATGGAATTTCCCCAGACACACAATGACACATAATTAGTTTTCTTATATTTGTTAATTTTTCTATTATTAGAGACATTAAAACTTATACAATTTAATTGTAATTTAACTCAAATGCACCTATGATTGAGTTTACGGTCTATCCACATCAGCACGATATCTTCTAGTAAAGGGGACATTTATATCATACGACAAAATTTTTCATTTTTTAATGTTATGGAGTATTTTTTTTTATAAAACTTTTCTAAATTTCGTAATGATCTAATTAAGATGAATTCAGACATATTAAGGGAGTTACGGTCTATTAGTTTGTTTAGTTTGATGAAGATCCTACCAAAAATCAATATTCCCATAATTTCAGTATACGTTTCTTCAATTTAAGATACAGCTTGATTGAATTAAAGGAGCTGTTAAGGCCATGGTTGAGATATGAGCTCTATTTAGTGCCATAAAGTGCCTTTTGATAGCTTCCCAATAAAAATAAAACTTCCAGGAGAGTCAGTGAGCAAGGAAGCAAGTCAGTAAATGTGCCTAACTGAAAGGTAATTAATGTTTAATACATTACTTTGTCCCTAAATATCTCCATCAAAATCATAATTTTATTAACTCCCATGATCCCACGCTACTTCCAAAGATCATTAACCTAGATTTTTTTATTGAACATATCAAAAGAAAAATGATGTCTCACATGTTGTATGCAACAAAGAACTCAATCAAAACAGACAGACTATATTAAAGTCTATTAAAAAACAAGATCAATAACAAGGAAGGACTATCAACAAAATACACCCAGCTAGTTTTGAATTAGCTTAACTGACTGATCATTTTCAAACTAATCAGTCATTATCATCTCTTACAAGTAAACCATGGCTAATTTAAAACTGTAGGATTAAAGAATATCTGACTTTGGTAACCCTCCAGCATAATTGTCAAGAAAAGACAAAATACTGTAAATCTGTACATTGTGGAATCATAATAATAATAATAATAATAATAATAATAACAAACCCTTAACCTTAAAAAAGTCACTTTTACAGTAACACCTCATTCCAACACACTGGGTTTCCAATCAGCAACACTTCCAGAACTGCATGTCAGTTTGTCAAGAGGTATTTAAATAATTTAATATAAAACACAGAGATTAACAGAGCTTAAAATAAACTATCACAGTTCAATCGATTGTGTCAAAACATATATGTATTTATTTGGTGTAAATAGCATGTAGTTCACTGCCACCATAATGTGTAGAATAAACTACATTTCTTTATTTTCTGGGGTTATTACTTGGCGAAAACATTTTAGTGGCTTTAGTTAGAATATCATGCTTTTTGCTGAGTACAAACAGTAAACTCCTTTATACAAGACGAATATCTGTGTTCCAGCTTAGCTCACTATTAGCCACTGTGAGTCACGCAAATACTTCTAGGAGTATATTTAGCATTTATAGTATTTATAGCCACCTATATTATAGTTTTTTATTTATGATATACATTTCTATAAAGAGTCTAGTGGCGACAAAGAGGGACAAATATAGTGTTTACAAAACCAAGGTAAGAGGTATAAGCAGGAGAGGGAGTTACACCTTCTACAGAAAATCATTCTTTTCATATTTGTCATGTGTCTTTCATTAAAGGTTGGAAAACATCTTTTAGCTATTGAAAATCGCTCATTGGTGTGTCACACTGTTCAGGAATACTTCACTACAACAGGCTCTGTAAAATCACCAGGTGTGGGATGTCATGCGGCAAACCTGTTCTTACAAGGAAAGTGGGGTGATACAAGCAGTGATAAGGCAGGCAAAACTGAGAAGACTTTCTATACAAAAAAATGTCTAGTAACATCTATTCTGTCCATCGATGTGACTACATTTATTTATAGGCTCCCTTTTCCCTTAACAGACAGCCGAATTAATAAAAAGCTTGCCTATTTCTGCTTCTTTTCTCTTAGCCAGTTTAGACCAACTGAGCTCTGGGAAATAAGACGATACAATATCTATAACATTAAATCTCCTTTATACGTGTATCTCTTTTAAATAAGTAATGCTGATGTTATTTTGTTATCATTGTCAATAACACCTCTTGAGAGTAAGTACTTCTGTGAAGCCACAGTCTGAATAGATGTTAATACTGTATGACTCCCAGCTATTGAGCCCCTCTGTCATCAAAAAACTATTAAAAACACATTAAAATGCCATGCTGTTGCACTGGGTGTTATGCCTCTCCATTGCAATCAACACTGTGGGGGGCAACTTATTCCAAAAAAACCCTCCAGAGCATGGTGTGATCACGCTGGTGCACCCTGGTCCATATTTAAACTGGATTGGAGTGGAATAACTAATATCCCCCCAACATACTAAAATAGTTAATAAGACAGACACATGATCTTATGAGTAAATCACCAATGCATGAAAAGAGATGGTTATTTCTTACATTATGTTTGAACAAGTTATAGAGAATATCTATCAGCTGATCACAATAATGATTTTTTTTTTCAGAAAATTCTATAGAAATCTTAGTGTCTAAGGTGAGATGGTGGCTCAGTTGGTGGAGCAGTTGTCCACCTATCTGAAGGTTGGTAGAGTCCATTTACCATTTTGACTGGAGGCAGCAGCTCAGCGCTACAATCTTTTTTATTATTTTTTTATTTGGATCTGACGTACGCTTATCCAACATATTTACTGGTGAGATTTCCAACCATTGTGGGTCATGCAAACCTTTGCCAAAAAAGCTTTTTCTTCATATCGTAGTCCCATGATATTCTGACCCTCATAATATGATGCATGATTTACTGAAGTTGTGTGTAAAAACATGTCCTTGATAGTACCTGCAAACAAATGAGCAAGCTGATCTACTAACGACGCATACTGAAGATTGCGTCTGTCAAACATGAAAAATAACTCCTGCTATCCATTAAGTACGTTTGCCTTAATGAATATGCAATATTGGGTGTTTCTACCTGAGTGCGCAAAATACTGGGAGGAGCAGATGCAAATAGGTTCATTGTGCAAAACAGACCGATTGTTCTCCCTATCAATGTCCACACAAACTGGGAGCTTTTGAGGCTCTGCAGAAAGATGGGGGAATGCTGCAGGGTTTACAGGTTTCAGCAATGTTTCACCCATTCATTCCTTTGTGAAAAGGTTCACTAATTCTACTTTTTTAAGATTGATCGGCTCCAGGAGGCCAAGTTTGATGCAATCGGCTGAGCATAGACTCATGAGGGCAGTTCCGTGCCGGTTGCATGCATGCGCCATACACCCACAACAAGCATGAGCTACCACAGCTCCAAACATCTAACAAGTAAACCAGAAAACACAAAGCTCACAATTTAAAACACACCAGTAAGAACAAAATAAGCTGTTAAGGAACAACCCCGAAAACATTAGGCACAATGAACTTAATTAGACATTTCATATATTTAACAGCCCCGGGAACATACTAAATAAAGAAGCTCGAGTTAGCAGAGCAGCTAAGGCTAGCGGGGGCTCAAAGCCAACCACAAGCCCTGCAGTAATACCAGAAGGGAACCAAACAATCGTGTAGTATTCTATGTATTTGAGTAAGGATTCGAACAGCTTTCACAGAGACGTGAAAAAAGTGCCATAAGAAAAAACTTTGCCGTGAAACGCACCCCTTTTTTGAAGCCCCATTAGTTCATCTTCCCTTAACATAGAAACACTGTTAAAAGTTAAAACAAGTCATGAGAATTGGGACCTCAGCATTTTGATATCTTAATGGTTTTCACACAATCTTAATTAAAATGTTGGGTAATTATTTTTCCACTTCAGATTTAATAACTAGTGGGTTTTTCCCGGCAGTTGAGCTTTGTCACATGACTTTAAGAGTGGTACTCATCTGGAAATGTTTCCAATAATTTGACATAAATTCCACAATTCTGACTCTGCATCTATCGTATTCACATTAAAACTTAAAAAGATTTGTGCTGCTTCGTTTAATACCAGAATGAAACCAATCATACTTATTGTTTGGGCTCCCGAAGACCTTGAGCACCAGGTGGTCCTACAAACTGCTACATTAACTTCCATTGTAAACGTGAGCAATGATTTTCAACAAATTCGTATTCTCCAATTTTTTATATAGCTCTTAAGTTAATATTTCTAATCTTAATATAGCAAAACTATATATCAATTTCTTCATCACCTTCTTTAGATCACCTTCATCTCATTGTTCCAGCGATAAGACCCAAGGTTTGACCCAGAGACTTCGCTTGCAGGTTGGTTTTTGCTAATGTTGCTGGAAAGAGGTACATTTCTGGAACATTGTGTGGATCTGGAATATTGTTTGGATCCGGAATATTGTATGGCTGCAGATCAGACTTGGGTGTATGGTATAGAGTAATTGTTGTCCAAATATTGTATAATAACTGTTATTCAATCGTAGCACACTGAAGACAATGGAACCAAAATGTATAAAAACCACAATATAGCATACTACAATATCAACTCTCGAATAAAGAGAATACGCAGTACTAGTAATGTTTGGACACCTACTCACTTGAATGAGAAACATCCACATGTACACCAACGCAACCTATACCCGTAAGTTACTGGTAAAGAATTTTTAAAAATAGATAATCAGATCACCTATAATATTTCATTTCCAGGCTCTTTCCATAAAACTGTCAAAGTCCAAGGTTTTTGAAAAATTCTGCTAAGTCTGACAATTATCAAACCAACTCAAACATAACTCCTTGATGGAGGTTATATAACCTGAACGACATGCTTATCTCCCATTTCATAATATCATGTCGCGGTTGGCGATCTGATTCAAAATTGATTCTTTATTCAATGAATAAATGAGAATGGAAGCATAGATGAAATGGATTGAGGCATAATAGAAATGTGAATCCATGCCAAACCCTTCTCTAGTGTCACATTGACCATTTAAATTCAATAAAAATGGACAGAACATATTTATTTTTTGATTTTGAAAACGTTAATTGTATTGATTAATAATAATTTAACCTGAGGCAAAGTCGGAGTAGTCCTGTTATTAACTGGAGAGCCACCTCTCTGCTGCGCCGTTAGCTCCAGGGAAAATCCATCACTGTCAAAGATACTGAATGAGCCTAGAAAACGAATGAGTCATTTTCTTCATCACAGAGTTGGTTTGTTTTTTTGGAGTGCAGGAGTGTGCACTGGTCAGGGGGTCTACTTTGTTACTGGTGGTGTTTGCTGACAGTAGAGATGTAGGAAGTAAACACTGTCCACTCACCGGCCACTTTATAGGCAGCTCTCATGCCTTGCTGATACCAGAGGTCAGACTGGTTCGAGCTGGTAAAAGGCAACAGTAACTCAAGTAACCACTCGTTACAACTGAGGTATGCATTACAGCATCTCTGAACGCATTCATCAAACCTAAAAGCAGATGGGCTACGGCGGCAAATGAATACATCGGGTGCAAATCCTGTCAGCTATGAGCTGGAAACTACAGCTACAATTTGCACGGGCTCACCAAAATAAGACAAGAGAATATTGAAATAATGCTGCCTGGTCTGAAGAGTCTCTAATTCTGTTCTGACTACAGTGCACCCATCTTCCAGCATGATAACCCATCATTTCACAAAGCTCAAATCTTCCACCCTGGTTTCTTGAACATGACAATGAGTTCATTGTAGTAATGGCTTCCATAGTTAACAGATCTCAAACCAAAAGAGCACCTCTGGGATTGTTATGTTACGGGAGATTCGCATCATGGATGTGTATCTGACAAATCTGCAGCCGCTGCGTGATGGGATCATTTCGCTATGGACCAAAATCTATGAGAAACTTTTCCAGCACCTTGTGGAGTCTATACCACAAAGAATGAAAGCAGATCTGAAGGCAAAGGGGGGTCTAACCTGGTACTAGTTTGTTCTGTGTTGTGAAAGTACTTTGATTGTAATGATATTCTTTTTCTCAAACTTTCTAATACTTGTTGAATGCTGATAGCCAGCATCTGGTGATGGAAATTTAGTTATCTAGCGGCCAGAACTTAGCTGTGGGAATTCATTTGCATATCAAATCATCATATGTCATGTGATTCAGTTTAACAAGAGTCACGCCGGAAATGTATGCCTTGTATGGCTTAAAATGCTGCATATTGCATGGTTAGGTAAGATGTTTACAGTATTTTTGCATTAAGACTCCAATTGCCAGCCTGTCATGGTCTCCAACCAGCGCATAAACACGTACTGACAAGATCCCTATTCAAAGCAGTGTATTGCAGAATCATCTGAAATTGAAATGTCAGCTTGAAATAAGCATGCTTTGAATTAGAAAGTGACAATAAAAAAAGACAAGGTGTTGTGCAGCAGTGTCTTGTGTTGTCATTTTTGTGTACACTGTAGCTTACAGACTTTGTCAAATACCCTGATACTGGATTAAGTTAGCCCCCGCATACTCCCCTGAAAATGGTGTTGCTTGTGTTCATAATGAGGCAGCTACAGTTCCATTCTCCCACATAGGGAGAATGGAACTGGTATCCTTCTCATTTTGCTGTGTATGTGTATGGCTGTAATCCAAAACAAGGCCTGATAAAATGAGAGGATAACATCCAATTACCCAGTAGGCAGTCCTGAGTCATCCCCCATTTGTTTCAGCCATGATTCTACTCTTTATCTCAACTTGTAGGGTTTACTCAAAGACCACCCCGGCCGATTGTAATTTGTAGGTGAAAAGAAACGAGATTAAAAAAACTGTGGAGACGAAACAAAAGTGATAGAGCGAGCTAATCGATGCCAAGCAGCTCACAATCTGGATTTTCTTTTCTCTTCAGTATAATCTTCCAATGTGATTGTGAAGTTTCTCTGCACTGGGTTTTTGAGGGGACCAATTAAAGAACGGCAGGGCAAGAGCCTGAACTGCTGGTTCCCCTAATAGCCTACAGGCTGGAGTGGTCTTGATCCATAGTCAATCGATAACACAGGGCTCCACAGTCTCAACCAGTTAATGTCAACAACCAATCACTACACGGCAAATGAAAAATAGAAGTCAGGCAGTACAGTATGATGCTGTGCGAGGTTAGCAGGTTTCTTGATCTTTACAAATCATTTTATGTACAGCTTAAAGTGTGTGAATGCTTATTTAACATATAGGCTTATTTTTCATACGGGTACTTGGACTGTTTGTTGTGACCCTCTCAGTACGAGGGAGAATGCCTCTGGTATTCTGCTGACCTACAAGCTGTATGATATCTCTCTCAAAAGGACTCCCCCTGCATGAAGGAGAGTTTTGAATACTCTAGAGCATTGTTGAACTAAGTATGTGAAATTATTTTCCTTGCTCTGTTTTAGCTTTCTTTGTACTTTTTTCACCTAATTCAGAACATCATGACAAAGATCAGAAAGACTTATAACGCTGCAAGAGAAATTACATCCAGAATGTTAATCATGAAAAAACATTTTTTTGGTACACATGCATTCCAATTATTTTGCCATTTTAAAGATCCTGGTTGTTTTATCCTGACATTCATGGACTAGGGATTTTACTCCCTTCGATTGGAAGCAACGTATCTCAAACTACTGTCCAGGTTGTCCTGAAATTTGGTAAGCATGTGTCAATGTTCCCACAGGATGGATTTCATGTTGTTCTTAAAAGGATTTTTTTGATTTCGTATGTTGGGATTGCTGTCCCTTTTTTCAGATTCTGCCACATTCCACGTTTTTTAATACACAATATGCTTTACGGGAATATGCTGTGGTGCTATGGCAGTGTTTAATAGTAGATCCATCAAGAAAAAATAAAGTTTATTCCAGCAGATCCAATCTAATGATATCTAATGATATAATATAATATAATACAGCTCTGGTCATATAATTTTCACTTAAAAAAATGGGTACATTATAGCGAGTCCATTGTTCTTTCTATTGCGTCATTTCCTTACAGCAGCCCAATAGAACATTCTGGGAATGGACTATATTACTGAGCTATTACGTTTACTGGCAAGAAATCTGTCTCTACTTTTTCATACCTACGGAGATTAATAAAATCAAATCGGGGGGAGTGAACCTGAACAATATTATATATTACAATCTCATATATGGAATATTCGAGTCAGCCACAAATTACAACCATACAATAATAAATACATGTCTTTTATATCCATTGACTTTCACATACTTCCATGCATCTTTTATGTTGCCCTTTATACACCCACAGGAGGGCAGAGAAGAGTTCAAATGTTTTGAGAGCAGTGAAAATTGCGATAAGAGAGGAAATTGGGAATAATGTACCTTTTTAAATAGTGACAAAAATGGAGGCAATTATTTACTCTGGGGTGGTCGGCAGGGCAATTAACCCCCTGGAGTTAGAGTCCATTTCCCATTAACCTTAACAATGGCCTTTTCATGCCACATTAAATAATGTTCAACAGCCAAAGTTTGGTGTCGTGTCTTGCAGTATAACATCACCTCTGATGACCCGTCAGTCATTTTTTCATTTTAACATGCAGTATTAGCATATTGAAGACTAACCGTGGAGTTAGGGATTACTGTAATGATCACAGGATTCAGAAGGTGAAGTACATCAACATGAATGCAGAGTGGATTTCTTTTTCCAAAAGCAATGTTTGATAACTCCAAATGCATTTTTTGTTTCTCGCTGGCCATGATTTTCAGTGGAATTGCACATCCATATGCTTACAGAGAACATGCACAAATATTGACAAGTCTGGATTTAAGCTTCCGATAATAATCATAATCTGTCTCTGAAGTTGTGCACAAATCCCACCCCCACCTACCCCACCTTTTTATTTTAATCAATTCATCTCCGTTTATGTCCCTCAACCTCATTTATCTCTGTAAAAATTGTTTGATCCCTGCTGGCTGAATACTTTGTACCTGCTGCAAAAAAAATGTTCATCAGGGAAATGTAAGATTCAGCAGATATTAGGCGTGTTTGCACCTGTGCATTGTTCATTTTCTGACGACGCAGGCTCCTGCAGTCAGGTGATCACATGCAATATTCAGATGTAGGCCAGACTATTTGTCTGCCAACATGCTGGAAGTCTTTAGAGGCCCTCCTTTTTATCTCATGTCTTCCTATCTCTATCTCTGTCCTTTGATTACCTATTCACCACATATTATTCCTTTTCTTTCTTTAAAAACCTGGATAGAGTTGCATTTTACTTTCTGCTCCACATAATTGATCAAGTAATGCTCTGAGACAGGTTTACTATTTACAAAGTTTAATACCATCGTTTCATGGAGAGAAATTAAAAGATTATTATTTTACCAATGCCTATTATATACAAGCTATACATGTATGCATATGTTACAGAAATAACTCTAATAGTCATATTTTAAACTACCACTTAGAGTAACATTTTACTACCTAATGTTTTTTCCACAGAGATAGTATAGTCCTCAGTTTCATAAATTCTAACAAACGTCATGCGTAAGGGAGACGTAAGCATTCTGCAAGTAATGCTCTTGTTTGCTCTTGCAAGGACAAACCCATAGAATAGTTCTCACTAGGGCTTCAGTAATCGATTATTTAAGTAATCGAATAAGAAATATTGTGTGTTCTGCAATTTTCTTTCTCATTTTTGCTTTGTTGAGGAACAATGGTAATACAGTAAACAGAAAATACAGTAGGTCAATGAATGAAAAAACAGGTTTTTTTGCTTGAATTGCAATAATAACTGTCAACAGCTATAAAAACAAATGAGATTTCTTGTTGTTGGATTTATCCTTAGAATCTTTGACGTGTTTCCAGAGTTCAGTCTGTCAGTCTTTGTCTGACTTTTTAACCTCCCAAAATTTGATGCAGAGTGAGCATCTGTTCACACTCAAAGATATGTTATCCCCCTCGATTACCTCCCTTCAACGGGAGGGGTGCGTCTCCTGTGAGACTCGGGTCTGGTGGGGGACAAATGAGAGGAGATGAGGTGACTTGTAGTAATAATAATGTAATAATATTTTAATAATAACTTAAATTTGTGAAGCGCCTTGTAGAGAGTTAATCCATTTTGCAGCGAGTAGCTAGCAAAACACAGACAGCAACACGATGTCAGGGGTTCGCAGGCTACCCGCGTATTGTACGGGACAATCTAAGCCACTTCCCCGTTGAGTGTTGCGCCACTGAGTATCCGTTTCCGTATTTATCAGACAGCCATTCATTGTTTGAGGTGTGTTGGAGCGTGTACGCGACGTAATGGTTATCAATCAATCTTTATTTACATAGCGCCAATTCACAACAACAGTTGCCTCAAGGTGCTTTCCGGAAAGAGCAAGTCTAGACCAGACCTATTATTATCTACAGGACCCAATAAATTCCTCCTTGAGCAGCACTCGGTGACAATGCCGAGATAAAACTGCCCTTTAACGGGCAGAAACCTCGAGCAGATCCAAGACTCAGGGTGGACGGCCTACTGCCATGACCGGTCGGGTTTGAAAAAAAAAAGAGTGAGAGCGAGAAAGAGAGAGACACGGGTGAGGAGAGATACAGAAGGGGGAAAAGCAGCAAAGATATCAGCTATAATCCAAGTTCTCCAACCGCTCTATGGTCGGGCCGCGGCAGCAGCAGGGCTCCCAGGTTGATAATAACATTAATATTAATGTAACATATAGTGATAGCTTATAGGGAAATACTATCTAATAATAATAACAACAATAATCATCATGAGAATCTTGTGATCATTGGACATCGAGCAGGTCCACAGCAGCAGAACCAGTCACCAACCATGTGACCTTACAGGGCGAGAAAACACAAAGACTCCAGGGAAGAAGTCGGGTTAGTAACATGCATTAATCCATTAAAATGCATTAATCCATTTAACATGCATTAAACAATTTAACATGCATTAAACCATTTAACATGAATTAATCCATTTAACATGCATTAAACCATTTAACATGTTTTAATCCAGTAACATGCATTAAAGTGAGAGGGATGTATAAAGATGGACGGTGAGAGAGGAAGAGAGAAAAGCTCAGTGCATCATGGGAGATCCCCTAAAAGTCTAAACCTATAGTAGCATAGCTAAGAGCTAGCTTATGCCAGCCTTAATTATAAACTTTATCATAAAGGAAAGTTTTAAGCCTACTTTTAAATGTAGAAAGGGTCTCTGCCCCCTAAACCAAGATTGGAAGATGGTTCCACAGGAGAGGAACCTGATAGCTGAAAGCTCTGGCTCCCATTCTACTTCTGTAGACTCTAGGGACTACAAGTAACCCTGCATGCTAGCAGCGCAGAGTTCTGATTGGACAATATGGAACTATGAGCTACTTCAGATACGTTGGTGCCTGACCTTTTAAGGGTTTTGTATGTGAGCAGAAGGATTTTGAATTTGATTTTAGATTTTACCAGGAGCCAATGAAGGGAAGTTAATACAGGAGAGATATGTTCTCTTAACCTGGTTCTGGTCAGCACACGTGCAGCAGCGTTCTGGATCAGCTGGAGGGGCTTCAGAGACTTATTGGGACTGCTTGCTAGGAGAGAATTAAAATAATCCAGCCTGGAAGTAACAAATGCATGAACTAACTTTTCTGTATCTTTTTGCAACAGAATATGTCTTATTTTAGAAATATTACGCAAATGAAAAAAGGCAGTCCTAGAAATCTGTTTTATGTGGGAGTCAAAGGTCATATCCTGATCAAAGATAACTCCCAGGTTCCTCACAGTGGTGCTGGAGGCCAAGGTCATACCATCCAGAGTAGATATATAATCAGATAAATTGTTTCTAAGGTGCTTGGGTCCCAGCACAATAACTTCAGTTTTATCTGAATTTAATAATAAAAAGTTAGTCATCGTGGTCATCCAAGTCTTAATGTCTTTGAGACACGCCTCTAAGTTGGATAAGTGATTAGATTCACCTGGTTTCATTGATAAGTACAATTGTGTGTTATCAGCATAACAGTGAAAGTTTATGGAGTGTTTCCTGATAATGTTGCCTAAAGGGAGCATATATAGTGTGAATAATATTGTCCCAAGCACAGATCCCTGGGGAACTCCGTGGGTAGCTTTACTATGTATGGAGGATTCACTGTTAACAGATACATACTGAGATCTGCCACATAAATATGACTTAAACCAATGTAATGCAGTGTCTTTGATGCCAATTAGGTTTTCAAGTCTTTGTATTAGAATTTGGTTGTCAATAGTATCAAACGCAGCACTAAGATCTAACAAGACCAGAACAGAGACCAGTCCCTCATCAGATGCCATTAAAAGGTCATTCGTAACTTTGACCAGTGCTGTCTCTGTACTATGGTGAAATCTAAAACCACACTGGAAATCCTCTAATAAACTATTCTTAAACAGAAAATCACACAATTGTTCGGCCACCACTTTCTCTAAGATTCTAGAGAGGAAAGGAAGGTTAGATATCGGCCTATAATTTGCTAAAGCCTCTGGATCAAGTTTTGGCTTTTTAAGCAGCGGTTTGATTATGACTATTTTAAAGGACTTTGGTACGTAGCCTGAATTTAACGATAGTCAGCAACTCACTATTAGAAATCATCAATCTAAGGGTAAACTTTCTTTGAGTAGACTAGTTTGGATTGGGTCTAGGAGACAGGTTATTGTTTTGGATAAGGGAAGATAATTGTTTCAGATCAATGGGAATAAAGCGGTCTAGATCTGCTCCAGGTCTATCTGTTATTTCCAAGCACATAGTCCTGGGGTGTAAACTTGAGCCAATTGAAGGCCGGAGGTTATGGATCTTGTCCTTAATACTTATAATCTTGTCATTAAAGAAACTCATGAAGTCATCACTACGAAGGGTTTTAGGAATACGGAGCTCAATAGAACTCTGACTCTCAGTAAGCCTGGCTACAGTGCTGAACAAAAACCTGGGGTTGTTTTTATTTTCCTCTATCAGTGCAGAGAAATAGGCCGCTCTGGCGCTGCGGACGGCTCTCTTATATTTTTTAATGCTATCTTGCCAGGCTAATCGGGACTCAACAAGTTTAGTGTGACGCCATTTTCTTTTTAGTTTATGAGTTGTTTGTTTGAGGTTTGGAGTCAGGTTGTTAAACCATGGAGCTGCTCTCCTCTGTTTCACACTATTCTTTTTCTGGGGGGGCGATAGTGTCCAGAGTTAATCTCAGTGAGCTTGCAGCCCTATCGATGAAATAATCAATTTGCCCAGGACTAACGTTAGAGTCAGATTCTTTGAGATATGCAACTGAACTCAGAGCTTATAGAATAGATTCTTTAAATTTTATTACAGCTTCTTCAGATATATTTCTAGCGTAGAAAGATTTTTTCTATGAGCAAGTGATTTAGTATTGCAAATTCAAAAGTTATCAAACACTGTTCTGATAGCAGAGGATTCTGTGGATGAACTACTAGTTTTTCAATATCAATGCAATAACTCAGGACTAAATCCAAAGTGTGATTAAAACAGTGAGTGGGCTCATTAACACACTGACTGAAACCAATACAGTCTAATATTAAGTTAGGGGCCAGGAGCCCGATACACTATGACAAATAAGAATGGTTAGGTGCGGGCTCAAGCGCGCCACAGCACAGTGTGCTGAGTAGTAATCCAGATTTAAGTGGAGCCTTAAGCTGAAGATTTTTATTAAACGAGTTACTCAAATTTTTGGAGGAATCCTTTCAGCCCTTGTTCTCACTCGTTCTAAGATACACAACCCACAATTCATCCTCCACTAGGGTGTGATTAGAGCTCTATGGTATCATAGATTATAATACATGTTAAGTTAGTTAGCATCTAAATCCTACTTTGGGGTTGTTGAAGGAAATCTAGTTATTTGTGAAATATTCTTTTGGCATGAAATATATAAGGATTTTAAATGCCAGGAGGCACAAGGTGATTGGCTGTAAGAAAATATTAATCTGAAAGTGTATTTTGTTGTAATGCTCCACTCAGCCATAACATTATAACAACCGACAGGTGACGTGTAAATCCTTGTCTTCAAAGTTGTGAGTTACTTTTCCAAGGGCCAAATGTGATGGCTAGAAGACTGAGTCATCACTTTTCAAGAACAACAGGTCTTGTTGGCTGTTGCTGGTCTGCAGCGGTTAGATATTAAAGTGATCTAAGAACGGACAGCCAGGGAACCAGCAACAGGATCAGGTGCTCGCAGGTCTAGTCCATAATGTACGATCCTGCGACTGTAGGACACATTTCTGAAAAAGTTAAAGCTGGTTTTGATGGAAAGGAGTCGGAATACAAAGAAACAAAATTAAACAAACTGTATATCCCTTTCACTCTAAAATATAGTTTTTTCTTTTGCTTAGATGCTAAAACACCTCATGCCTATAAAGGTTAGAGATTGATTGCATTTGAAATTTGACTGGCTGCCCAGACTGTTGACGGAATTGAAAAATGTTGTTTTACAAACTGCATCATAATCTGTGTGGTTGATCCTGTTCAGAAAGGAACAAATCTAGGACATTCTTAAACTACTGTTTTAATGTTATGCTTTATTCTATTATATGCTATTAAGTTGTGTCAATCCATCAGTTTTTTTGACAGTAACAAGTCCTTAGCTTACTTTTCATACTTTATGTGAAATTGAAGTTGAACATAGTTCAGAACAAAATTCCCTACGGTGAAAGTATAAGTGTAACTCATCTTATCTTAAAGGTGACTTAGTGAAAAGCTAAAGCAGATATTTCAAATAATAATACATTTAATTTATAACGCACTTTACATAATAGATTGGATAAAGCAAAACATTTTAATTCAACAACTCATGAGTTAACTTTTTTGAGTGTAATGAATTTCATGGTTGTTTTAAATTCTGATAACCTTTATTTTAGACCTATGGGTTTGCCTTTAATTGACAGTTCGATCATATTGGCATGCAATATGGAATGTTTTTAAGGATGTTCAACACAAGTCTGAGAGGTGGGCGTCTGATGACTTTCACATGTTTGTTACTTCAGCTGCATCCCTGACTTTGGCTGCAAAGTATAACGTATATGCATAGTTTGACCGTAGACAACTGTTTTCACTCATCTGCTTAAAGTGGAACATTGCCCTCATCTCACCTTAAATCACATTTAAGTGGTTCAAGTACGAGCATGTTTGAGAGCCAATTGGGGTTAAATATTCCAATTTGAGTTGTCTGATTTGAAAACTTGAACTTTTTAATAAAATGTGGTATGGTTTTACAAAGTAGAGGAGCATTTGTATGTATTAAACCTATTACATTATTAATCACATATTAAAACAAGTGGAAACATTGGAAAAACTATTGGCATTTATTCAGAATTGCAGTTAATCTGGTGGCTTTACTTCAGAGATGGGTCTGTAATGCCTAGCTGGTGGAAGAATATTGCATATTTTGTGAAAAAGTGCTGAAAGTTTTCCTCAATACAGCAGAATTGTCATGTGTGTCATAAACGTGCAAGTGAAACAGACTTTAGAAAAATAACTTCTAATATGATAAAATATTTATAGCTGTCTTATTCAGTTACAGTTGCTACAATTTTTATCACACCATCAAGTTATTCCAGAACAAAACAATGGTAAATAAAACTCTTTTATTTTGCACAGTCAAAATTATGTATTGCCTTATGAATTAGGAAAAAAAAGTCGGAAATGTCCTCATTCTCTCTGCTCCCTCAATCTCTCTTTTCCCACGTTGTTAAAGACAGGTGGCAATGCTGTATGTGTAATTACAGAAGTGTTGCTTGTGTCAGGGTGTAAAATAAAATGCTGCAAAAGCAAACCTCATTTGTCTTTCATCCCCTCCTGCTTTGAACCCTGGATTAATCTGTTGCTGAACCAAATGGATCCTAATTTCACCTCCTCAATTGAGGATAGTGCTTTGCTCGCACATTACAAATTCTTTCTCATCATAAAATACTCTTCATCTGTTTGTTTGTCCTTTGGCAGTTTGTATTTGCAGGGATGAGAATGGAAATATTGGCAAGAATAACAATAACGATTTGTGTATTTTTCACCAATAGATTGAGGACAGGCCATCAAATAATTCCACAATTAATTTAATATTTACTCGGACTGCCCCACAATACTGTTTTACTTCTACTTGAACATTCATGTCTCTGCCATATCACAGCATAAGTTAGAAGATTTCCCTTTTAGAGATGGCATGAAATGTTTCTCTGATGGAGGATTGTTTTATTTATGTCCTAGACCTGGTTCTTATTGCCAATTCCAGAGAAAACTATTCAAGTATTGTGGAAACAGTAATTGCTGATCTGTTTGTTTTGGACTCCTCACAAATGGTGAAGGGACACAAGTCTGCACGATGAAGTTTGTTTTTCTGATTTTAGGCATTTTTTCTTTCTTTTTTTTAACAGTGGCGCGCCATGTATCACACACTATCATTAGTCTCACCACCCTGGGCTATGATTAGGGTCAAGGCTTATCCAATGGAAAGACAGTAGGTGGAATTACATGGACAGCCCAATATCGATTAGATTTGGAAAAGACGTCTAATGGGCAAGAAACGGCTGCATGTAAACACCCCTTCAGAACGGAAAGAACCTTTCCGAATTAAATTTCATTCCTTTGCAAGGAGGTATTCTAATTCCTTTCGGAAAGCCTTTCTGTTTGAGTTGTATCTGCGCATGCCCAGCGCCGCAACACATTTTTAATACGACGACTTCAAAACAGTATCGGTCTGCATCGGAGAGTAATTTATTCATTGCAACATTGAAATATTTTAACATTTTTGGACGGTTAGATGGGCGAAAAGTCACTTCCGCACATGCCCTCTTTGTCATATTCTTCTTCTGGGCGCTTGGTGGCGGTCGGCGCCCAACTCACCGAAGCATTATCCCCACCTTATGAACGGGAATTTGGATCGTCTGTGCATGTGTGAAAGTGTTTCCGATTAGGTGAGTTGATGCATATAAACACCGGCCTGGAAAAGACCAGAAGTCATGTAAACAGACGACCAACTTCGCAATTCGGAAAGGTTTAATTCCGGAAAGGAGAAAAGTGTCTCATGTAAACCCACCTACTATCTGTACTTTCTTAACAGTGACCCAGCCACTTAAAAAGTCTGTGGCGTTGACCACATCCCGTCCTCTGAAAGGAAAGCTGACAGACGAAGAAAGCCTAACCATGGAGAAGTCATTTGGATTGATTTATAACAAATACAGTAATTTCTCACTAAGGAATTACTGTAAATAAATAATTGTTTGCTCCATGTTATCTCCTTTTTGTAACAGTTATTACCCATTGTGTTGTATACGGTAATCTTGTTTTCCGTGTTTGTTTGGCTAAAATTCCATCTGCTGGAGGAATATTGTGCGTGTAATCCCACCCTAGGCCAGATCATTTTATGCAGGTGGACTATTCTCATTGGTTATCACCACCATAAAAAGTTCCACTTTTTCATGAATTCTGTTTGACTCCCTGAAGAAACGTTAAAGCTGAAACGTTGGAGTTTGTGTTTTTATAGGTCCAAATGACCATGCCTGGACACTAAAGGTAGTTTAGCTTTTGCAAAGGACCGTTATTTGGAGTTTCTTTATGATTTTCATCTATACATCCGGTATATCCCTATCCAGAGAGCACTTCCAACAAAAGTAGATTATTTTGAGTACAGGAAGCACTCCCTTGTTCTTTTTTGATTTTTAACACTCCTTGGTTGTTCTCTCTAAATAATTGTCAAAGATCACCAGTTTCAGTTCCATATGCTAAGACATGGTTGTTAGGTTATATATTATTTGTGCCAAAGTAAGGCAAAACATCAAAAAGTGTCAATGAAAAGGACTCATTCAGAGTCAAGAAGAGTTAAGAGGCAATTTGATAAGAAAACAAAACTTTTTTACACGCCTGAAGTCAGTCTTCCATATAGGCAAATCGTATACTGTCTGAGCTACACCACCACCAGAACATCTGTATGGAACATCAAGACCAAATAAAGGTCCGGACCGGTTTTCTCTGGATTGTTAGTAATCAGCAAGATTCTCTGGCAGCGTGTTTTGCTGGATTTTCAGGCGGTCACGATGGAAAAACAGAGGAGGGGAGAGAAAAAAGGAAGACGTGATGCTTCAGAACAGGGTGCACTAATGTATACGGCTCATTTAGACTATGTAATGTGGGTTATTCAATACAGGCTGTCAGTGCATGAAGGGATGCAGGGGACATTAACCTCACTAACCTTATACGGGTCATAGCTTTTGTACTTCATCCTGAATTTGACATTTCTGTAACCGTTTTCTTTGCTGTTCAACTATTCTAAAGTGCTATATGACAAAGGGACTTATTTCTAAATTTATCGTACACACAAAAGAATGCATACTCTGCTTTCTGCTCAATCCGTGGGATAAAAAGCAAAAGCTTGATGGGGAAAATGTGAGGTCCTACACCTTGACTGATTCTCGGTAGAGAATTAATACAAAAAGACATTTCTGTCACTGCAAACTAACCCTCAGGTGTTTCTGTAATTATCAAACATTTATGTCATTAAAATTCATTCTTATGAATAAAAAACAAACAACTCTTTAGTAATCTTATTGAATTAGTCCATTGTGTCCTTTTCCCTGCGTTGAACAACAAATGTGAGGCGGCTGTCAAAATGTGGGAGGACACTGAGCCCGCTGGAACACAGAGCGACAAGAAACACTGACGGAAATATGAATGAAGTCCTGGTGGACGTATAAAAAAAATCCTAAACAAACAAAAGAATACTAAGTATAAAAAAAATAAAATAAAAATGTATGGCTTTTATAAGACCGGCAGTCTGTCCCCCAAACGGCATCATGGTACTTTTCACTGTGTGAAATACATTTTTTTTTAATCTTCTTGTTTGCCTTCGCTGTGACTGATGTCATCAATCAGTAGTCATGAATATCAATTAGAGGCATTGCACTGACTGTTTAGGGGCAACCATGGGCGTTGCCCATACATATTGCGCCACACTTGGAGCAGGTTGTGCATGTTTGTCAGAACTCCACCTTCTGACCGAATCCTACACAGTTATATAAATCAAATCCCTGGATGTGGGCCTTCAGAGAGGACATTTTTCACTGGGGAAAAAAACCCTGAATTTTGTATTACTTCTATGACTGGAGCAGATCACGGGAGAATGTATGCTGAATTTAGCTGTTTTCTCAATATGAGTAATGGGTAGTGGTGCGCATAACAATCGGTTGGCCAATTGATCGTTGTGAGACCTAGTATGATGGTTTCAGCAATGGAGGGGCCAGCCTCACTCAGGCCTGTTGGGTTCCGGTTACATGCTCGCGCCGTGCAACCACCCCAAACATTGGGGGTCGTATGTATGGATGTATGTATGCTGTCAATTATGGTTTTAAAAAGTTTAAAAGAAATTGGAATTGGCCATAATCGGTATCAGCCGATCAGACTTTATAAAATTCTGTGATCTGTGATTGGCCCCACTAAATTGCGATCTTTGCACCTCTAGTAATGGGCACAGGTTGTCCTGTATGCCATCCCTGCATAATTGATATATGGTCTTTTTCATTCAAGAACTAATAATTGCTCACATTAGTAGCTAAAATGAGGAGTAGTAACTTAATTCCTATGTTGTGAACAGAGTAAAGAATTACCAGAAGAAATATCTTGGTGAAACACCACGATGCAAAAGCTGATTAGTTTGAGTTGATTATGAAACCATGTGCCTATAATTTGTTTGTCTGCGTTGTGCTCATTCAGTCTAGTTCTATCGGATAATATTATCCAGACAGACAGATAAAAAAATTTAAATTCACAGAAAAAAAACGCTTTGTTCCCTCTGCTCTTCTCCTCCACTCTTAGCAAAGCATTAACCTTTTGCCAGTGTTTCTATAATGAAGGCTGGTGTGGTGGGAGTCTGGTACCCTCAAAGTACATCACCAATTTCTCAATATCTGCACTTCTTTCCACTGTGAACCTCCTCATTCTGGTTAAAATGAGGGCTTAGTAAAGATGGCTCGCTTTGATCAAGAGGATAATTCTCCAGTAGCCATGGATGGCAAACATTCAAGTGTAAAAGGCTTTACGAGCATATGAGAGAAAGTGAAACCTGAACCGAGCAAAAAAGCACAGTGATCGGGAGTTTCACACTGAGGCCTGATAAGGGTTGACTACCATTCTCTTTAGAACTGAAACCTAGAAATATCTTACTGACATACAAATATATTTTTTTCTACATTCCACTCTCTCTGTTATCATATTATCTGTTGTAAAAAAATAATCGGCAATTATTATGTTAGTCTATTATGTTGTAACACTGGCAAAAACTAAGGAGGAAGTCGTTCAAAGACAAGAGGGGCAGCTGGATGCGCCGCTATTACTTTTAAAACTTTACTCGATGTACACTCTAAAACTGAATAAATTGATAATACACAAAATTTGTAACCAATTATTTAAGAAAATTTAGGTGCATGAAATACACTTTTAAAGTAATCTTTAATTTGAATGTCTTAATGTACAGAGTTTCCTCTATGTATATTTAGAAGCGGCACCCAGCTGCTACTAAATTATTACCGCCGCTGCTTTAGAACTTTATGAGATGTCATGTTTTAAGACTTTTAATTTGATACGATAGTGATGCAACATCCGCCGAACGCTCAAGAATCTTGGAAACACGCACCAGAGGAGAGGCAGGGAGAAAGACGAGTATGGAAAAAGACAGCGAGAGAAAGGTAGATTAACAATCCAACATAAAGTTAGATAGTTATTACAGTTTAAAAGAACATTCACCATTAACGTTATTCTCTATTGATATTCATGACCAAACGTAACCCCAACAAACTATACTGCATGCTTTGCCACGGAAACACATATTGTGGGTCTATATAAGTATTTATTTTGAGTACGAGTATAGTTTTAAAAATAAAAAAAGTGCTCTGATCAAGGTTGTAGTAGTGTTTGTTGTAAGTATATAATACGTATAAGTAGTGTATATATGTATGTATGTATATATATATATATATATATATATATATATATATATATATATATATATATATAAAAATTTAAGTTATGTTTATTTGTTTTGTTTGTTAAAATTGTTCTTAATATAATTTACCGTTTAAGTACCAATTCATCTACGTATATTCCATTTTTGTGGACCTCTAGTGCTGAGATGGAGAGAAGGGCCCCAAGGCCTGAGGTGGTTCTGAACCCAGAACCTTCTCGCTATGAGACAGCTACTCCCTGCACAATCATGTAACCCATGTTGGTGTACGTAGTTCACACTATTCTATTCTGTATCTGCTAGTGTTGTTACTCAATAGCAGCATTAAATGTAGATTGATCGCACGTCAAAATTAGAGATACGAGGTTTTACATGTTTTAAGCCGTGGTTGAATCATTTAAATACAGTTCACAATAATCAAACGGTATTAATTTGTATGAATGCAAAAGAAAGGAGATGATTTTGGTTTGCAATATTTTTAAATTTGAAAAAATTCCACATTTTTAAAGTTTTGCAACTTATTCCAATTAATTCGAGCAAACTAATTTAAGGTTTTGAAACTGTTGAGATTTTACGGAGCCCCCAAAGTCCCTTAAGAAAAAAAAAAAGAGCTTTTGCACATAAGATAAATTCAGTATTGTAAAAGCAGGGCTGTTATTTGAGAACCACTAGTTTAGACTGGCATGCCTGCTGTCCTTCAGTATGCGAAACAAAGGATCCCCACTGATGATTCTGTTTATTGCATAAGCAGATGCTTGCCGTTGTTGAGTAGTTTATTTTAGATGATCTTATCTTGAAGGATCACAGTGAAAGTAAAGCTGGTGGGCATTTCATGATAGACTGCCATCCGACTTGATGTAATTAATGTGAGCTCCGTCCTTGTTTCTTTAATGAAATATGACATTTTGGAGTGAAAATAAAAATTAATAAGCTCTGTTTAGTCAATTATATGTTATATGGTGGCTTTATTCATCAAAAGACGCTTACGGATTAACATTAAATATTAAAGAAAGCAAAAGTTACTGGTACTTTTCAAGTTAATATAAAATTCTAAACAACATATAATCATTGTATTTTGGGCATAATAAAAATCTTATTTAAAAATAGCATGTTGATGGGGAAGATTGGACCAAGTCAGTCATTGGCTGTGTATCGGGATTGATTTATTTTGGCTAACATTTGTAAAGATGCTCATCTAACAACTTCCAAATCAGTGAAAAGAAGCGCAGTTATCTCCATGAACCAACTTTCTCATTGATTATTTGATGATATTGATGAGTTTGTTGTTGCATCAAAAGTAAAGTCTCGCTGCTCAAAGTTCAGTTCTTAATGTAATAGCACAGTGCCAAAGCCATTCCAGATTTTGCTAAGATTGTGCAATCAAACCAGTTCCTGTAAACACAGGCAGAGATAAAGCAGTGACTTTAGTTGAGTCATTGTCTCATGGTTTCATTGCAGTCAGTTGTGTATTTATCTGCATCAATTGTAGGAACTGTTATTTAACTACTCTTATTTGATTCAGTTCCTTCATTACTCTGAAAATAACTGGAAGAGGCAGTTTTTGCTTTAAAAAAAAGCTCGGCATCATGTTAACAATGAAAGAGCTGTCAGTGCACAGTCTCTGCGGTTTCATGTCGGCGTATTTAAGCGGCCACATGAGACCGTATGCTATTTAATAAAAAGTAGCATGGATTATATTTTGGATATGTGGCCCAATTGCTGGGTAATTGCTTCTGGAACCCTGATGAACCACCACGTCATTAAATGCAGCTAATCAGAATAGAAGCAAAGCAAAATGTGATCATAATTATGTCAGAGGTGGATGATAGTGCTGTAATATTTTATGAGATAAAAAGATAATGATGAAATTATGAATCATCTCATCAGCCATCTGTTCTCTATTATTTCAGATTGAGCCTATGCTGCTCTCTGAAACACATTAGAAAGCAGATGAATAGTGAGGTCTAGATCTCAGTCTAACCTTTGGTGGAAGACGAAGAATAAACACTACAATAAACCGTATTTGACTGCAAGTAGCTGTTGCTGGCTGGACATACAGACGGTGCACCAGTGTGGAAAGGTCACTTGTCCCAGCCATATGGGTAATTGGGCCTAAAATACCACCTGGCATGTTTTCAACCCACAAGATGCACTGGCTTTCAAACCCTTTGCAGACATCCTATTATGTCCACCATATAGAAGGATAATTATGATAACCATTCACATAACAGTATAGTGGCAATTTTTTGTGAGGGCTGTTTAGGGTTTCAGCCCTAAAGGTTAACTACATGATGATGATTTAAAAATTGTTAAACTAGGAGTACATATACTAACAGTTTTGTGTAAATTAAGATGTAAGTACAGGAGATTCACCAGAATGTGTTTATGTATATATGGATAGGCATATGAATTATGTTTCAGTAAAGTGTATGTGCTGTACTTAATAAGAATATAATAAAAATGAAAATAATAATAATAACTATTAACTTACCCTAGCATTGCCTCTCTGTCACCATCGTTGTAATGCATTATGTGTTCTAACACATTTCTATAAGGACCAGCAATTTGTGCTGTTCTGTGGTATCTGACAACACAGGCTGGCCTTCGCTCATCCTTCCCATGAGCATTGGAGATTCACTATTTGGTCATCCTTAAACCACCTTGGTAGGTACTAAGCAGAGCAGTCCAGGAACAACCAACAGGACTTGCAGTATCGGAGACGCCATGACCCTTTAGTCTAGCCATCACAATATGGCCATTGTCAAAGTCTGTCAGATACTTCCCCTTGCCCATTTTTCCCAATGCCCAATACATCCTACCGACTGACAGGTGCCATTGTAGCAAGATTTTGATTGTTATTCTGACTTCACCTGTCAGCGGTTCAAATGTTATGGCTGTTCAGTGCATCTTTGGCTGGAAACCTGATGGATGGTCCATCTCTACAAATCACTGCAATCTGAGATCCATCTGGCCTTTAAAGCATAGAATAAATGCGTCTGTAAACACAGAAGACAGAAAGGTCATCAGGTGGAGGAGAAACTAACGTCTCATTTCATGATAGCCTGCCTCTGACAGATGACTGTGTGGTGATCTGTGTTTGTCGTTTCAACGACTGTGGTCAATCTTCACAAGACTCGCTTTTGTTTTCTGCACATTCACCTCGAGTTGTGACATCAGTGGGAGGTTCATATGTTTGCAGAGTGAGTTATATTCATTTGGCACATCAATATGTTAGTCATGGTGCTCTCTGATGACAAGAACTGTTATGGTAGGGTAGAAGGAATGGAAAGCAGGATTTTCTCTCTGACTTTTCCATCTGTGCTCTCTTTTATTATTCCCCAGCTAAAGGAGACATATAGGGTCTTTGTATGTTATAGCCATCCATCTGTATGTTTATGATCACACACTCATCAGGGAATCTTCACTGAATTCCATACATGCCACTAAAAGTGTACACCTAATTTATTTTCTTTAATTTTGCTTATTTATTTCTAAGTTTTTAGACGCCTTTGAATTCACGTGATTGTCATGTCAGCCTGTCACGTTCACTGATTAGAGTTTTTGGTTCATCAGCTCAAATTGATTTTCCCTTAGCAGGGGTGTCCTCTGACACAAATCTTCTAGTTTGTGTTATTAAACTTTGGATCATTTGAACATGCATACACACACACGTCCTACACAGACAAAGTAGGGTTTATTAGGATTAGAGAGATTACAAGGAAAATAATACTGAATATAATAAAATATGTGATTATATTTGTGACATTGTCAAAGATTACTTGATTGTGTTCTTAAAATATGACAAAAAATTTGAAACAAAATATAGAATCAATCTTATGTTAATAATTGCAAAAAATTGTCCATAGCTTCAAAATATATTTATTTAAAATGCTGTCACATATGCCACCGATATGGGTTAATTAGATTAGATTAGATTAGATAACCTTTATTAGTCCCACAATGGGGAAATTGCAGGAATAATTGAAATCTTTGTTTTTTGTGAGGTCTTTCATAAAATATTTTTTTATATCTGACTCTGCTTAAGATCTCACATTACTCACACAAACAAATCTAAACAACCTCTAACAACAAGAGGAGCCACTTAAGCACATATTGCTAAATCTTCTGCTGCTGGGTCTGATGGCAACAAGTGAGTAAACATAGTTCATCACATTTTGTATTATTGTGTTCAGGTGAATTCCCAAAGCTCATAATACAGTAGGACCTCCTACCTCCTTTGGTTGAAAAAGAGCTCATTTACAAAAAAGGTTTAATTGTTTCAGTACTGTTTGATACTATTCTCTGGTGTGAAGGTGGTAAATATGCTGCTCACGAAGAAATGCCAACCCCGAGGGGAGTTGTCAAGCTCTGATCGGTGTTAAGGCCATCCATCGATCTGACTTGTGTTTCAAAGTCTCTGTGGACTCACCACACATAACCCTGCTTCCCAATGCTGGCTGATGGGTGTGGGAGACTAGAAGTGCCCTCTGCAGCTCATCTCGCCATTCTCCGTTTTCCGACTCCTGCACTTTTCGTCATTCTTTTGTAAGGATGAGCAAGTACTCTCTCCTTGAGGCAACTGACTCCCAGCCCTCTACATCTCTTTGCTTGTTCTCTGCTTTATTCTCTTGAGCTGTTCTTTCTCTTAAAAACCCATATGTCAAAGTTGTTTGCTCTCCTCTCAAGGCAGGTTTGCACTTTGTCTTTATTTGAGCGCTGTTGTTTTCATCCTGCCATCGGAGGAACCGCAAAGAGCAGCTTTGCAGATTACTGTCCTTTACACCTACAGCACTGAGTAACTAATTTCAGCGGTTTGAAGTCTTATTTATTGGTTAAAGCTTTCACAGAAAGATGGAAGATGAAGTTTGATTGGTCAGCCTCTCAAAGATCGCTGTCAGAAGCTATGTGGAAATTGAAAACTTGGGAATAGAAGCAGTTGCTCAAGCACACCCATACCATAATAGTAGATACTCACTAGAATGTTCCCATGCTATTAAAACACGTTGAATGAGAGTTAAATCATGTTTCTCATCATAAAGTTTGGATAGGATAAGTAAGATAAGTCAAACTGAGGAACTGCACCACTGGCTCTGAGTGGATTATACATTCACTATTCCCATGAGAGCCATACATGTGTTCCTATAGATGATTTTCATCATACCCTTTTTCCAAAAAAAAATCAAATCTTCATAAGCTGTGTTTCATTTTTTTAATTTTTTTTTTTCACAAGATGCTAATCCTCAGATATCGGAGTTATGTAGATATTCATAAGTCATTGCTAATAACATAATCCTGTCAGTAAGAAGATCAATAATATATTAACAGAAAATACATGAATCTAGAGTTTTGCAGTATTGCCGTAACAAAAGCGCTTTTGAGATTATTACTGTACTGCTGTTCTCTCTATAGAAGGAGATGATGTTACAGGTGAGTTTTGCACTTATCTCTGACTCTTTTTGATTAAGAGACAGATTAACAGGATTTGTTTCGATATCTCCATTCTGTTGAGACTAGTAGAGAAATAGTATTAGTAGTGTGAACAGAGAATGTCAGGCCATCAAGGCTTGCTCTGCATACTCAATTTGTATTATAATTCTGAGTCTACAACTTATTCTGCCTTTCGCTGCTTCCTTTCTTTATCCGTTCGACATAAAAATGACGGGGAAATATAGTCCTCAGTATGTCTGTCTTCTCAGAATTGTATTTTTCCAGAGAATATTTCATAAACTATTCTTACTAGCTTCACAAAACTATTTTCAGAAATGAATCCATGACAGTGTGTGTCCAAGAAAATGTTTTTTTTATTTTTGTGAGTCTGAAGGGTGTTTATCATGTCTTGGGCATATCTACCAAACTATATATAGTACCGTCAACAAACTTAATACATAAATTAACCATGATAAGTAGTAGTGCCTTTTTCTATTTGGATATTTTTGGAATTTAAACAAATAGATGATTTAAAGGTTTATTTATCTTGTGTGTGGTTCATAAGGAATAACCAAGAATGGAAAAAAAAACTCGAGAGGAGGCAGGAGTGCAGATTAGTGATTTAAAAGAGTAAAAATGATCAATTATGAATTTTTATTTTCTATTTCTTCCAACAGACCTGCCTAAATCCTGCATACTGGAATTTGAAGGCAAACTCTAAACATCTTGGTGTTATATGGTTTAAAACCTGCTGATTATTTGTCATCTTTTTGAGGATTTCTCATCTCATTCTGAAATATTTTTTACTTTCGCACATCTCTATCATCTTCTTTTACAGCTTTTGTCCCTCTATTTAAATGTATCAACTCCTTTTTGGTTTTGTTTAGCCCTTTTTCTGGTTTAATGCTTTTTCTGGTTTTATTACCATCAGAGTTTTCTTGTCTTTACTTAGTGTGTCATAACACTAAAAGTTGTCATATAAAGTTCTACTTTTCCTTTTAGTGACACACTCACATTTTCATTAGCTTGACATTCAGATTAATGTCCATCTGACCGACAAGGGCCCAGTCAACCTTTCCAACAGAGACGTTGTGACATATTGACATTCTGATTGAAATTTTCATTTATCTACAGAGCAGGAGATAAAACTAAATCATGACCCACCTTCAGAGTCATTACGTGAAAAAAGGTCACACAATGGCATATATTTAATGATATATTTCTTTTTAGTTTTACTTAGAAATACAAATTGTTGGATTCCATTTGCAGTAATATTTGCGGTACAAGGTATATTAAAACAGTAACTTAATATGCACAATCCTAGTAAAGTCCAAACTCTCTTTTGCGAGTATAGTCATCAGAAAATATACCTAATCTTACAACGTAATGCTCAAGTGTGATCAAAAATAAAAAAATATGGATTTACCTTTTCCAGCCGTCAAAACACTTCAAACACACCAGGCTTGTCCGTTGATTGAGTGACTCAGAACCTCATGCAAAGTTAAAATCAAAATAATCAAATAATTAACTGTTGATGCCCACTGGTTGCACTTCCTTTGGACATCTGGTAGATGGATTAGAATATGCTGTGATTACAATTTATCAGAAAAAATTATCCAAGTCTTAAAATGGAAAGGAAATTCAATAACCCTGTTGTGCAACCATTAGTTCTGCTCCAAAAATCTCCTGGAGTTAATTTATTTGATTAATTAGGACAACAATAACATGTTCAGCCAGGAAAACAGCAACTTGCTGTAATTAGTTTTGCATTCAGTCAACGGAAACTTCCACCGAGGATATTGCACTTAAACTGTCGCCTGTAGAGTGGCTTCTGAGCGACCATGTGCTGCATAACCATCATGTTTAAGCTCTAACTCGGTGCTGATCATAGCAGGCTGACTTTATGAGGGAGAAATACTGCTTTCATTTCATTTTTCTGTGATCTTGTCTATATTAAACTTGAGTGTTCCTAATTAAACCACGACCATGGATTTTTGCTGATGGGAACTAAAACAAAATGCCAACAAGAACATCCCGTCCTAATCTTCTGATCTTTAACCCATTGAATCTAATTAATTTCTAACACGTAAATATCGGTTACAAGGTTTAACTTCATTTCTATGGGCTTTCCTCGCTCTCAGATATGTCCCCCTTGTGTTGCTGTCTATACTATAATATAAGTGTATTTAGGGTTGAACTGTCAGAAAATGTTTGAAACGTATTCTCTGTTTAATACAGCAAATATTGATCTGAATCCAGGAAACAAAAACTCGGGGAGAAGCTATAAAAGCCGTCAGCCACTTCTTAAATGCCAAGCCAATTATACTGTTTTGTAATTGCACATCACATTAACCCTCTTTGCCTTCAACCCTTGACGTTCAACCATTGTTCACCCCCAGTATACATCACAAACCGCATTGACATTATGTGCATACTTCCTTGCTAATGCAGTCTTGTCAAGTTCTCCTGCCATTGTGGCCACCCACTCCTTCATATACTTGCATGGCTTTGAAAACCCTTTTAAATACATTCAGTCGCCCACATTGGTCACTTCTTTGAACCCGTGCAGAAGTTATCCCAGTATCAATTGCACTCCAACATTTCAAATATTGGAAAACTTTTTTGCCTGAATGTATTTACTTTGGCTTTAACTCAGTCTCAGGATTGCATTTTAACACCAGGTAGAACTCAGAGAGCACGGACTTCCACCAACGCAGCTCAGTTTCCCCCATTTTATCATGTCCCTACACTAAAAAGCAATAGTGCTATTAGAGGTGACTGCAGTGGTATCACTGGTTGATTAGTTATTCAAGAAGTAATGTGTTTAACCTCTAGTCAGTACAGTTTTAGCTCAATATGGATTGTAGAATTAACATTTTTTTTATCTCACTGCAGAAAAAATGCTATGCGCCCTAGTGTGTTAGAGCAGAGGTCCCCAGCCCCCGGGCCTTGGACTGGTATTGGTCCGTGGGTCATTTGTTACCGGGCTGCACAGAAAGAATAAATAACTTACATTATTTTGTTTTTTTATTATCTGAGTCTGAACGATGTTTTATTTTGAAAAATGACCGAATTCTCTCGGTTACATCCGCCTATGACTCACTCTTGACGCATGTCAAGACGCTTGTCCCAGTCCCATGATATTATCCCCCTAAAATTAAACCCACAAGCTAGCAAAATGAGTAAAAAACTAACTTTTTTGGAAAGTCCTACTTAAAATATGGATTTATCGGGACAGGTGATTCCCACGCACCAAGCCCCCTTTGTATAATATGTGGCGACCGGCTCTCTAATGAGGCAATGAAGCCTTCAAAACTGCTTCGCCACATGGAGACCAAGCACCCTGCATTAAAAGACAAGCCTTTGGAGTATTTTGAAAGAAAAAAGCGTAAACAAGAAGGACAGAAGCAATTACTGAGGGCCACCACATCAACAAATGCGAGTGCACTGAGAGCATCATACTTGG